>APFE031173946.1:62235-130154 GCA_000404065.3 Pinus taeda | reverse complement strand
CACAGCTTTGACATCCTTGGGATCATGCCCAAGCTCTATTATGATGTCCTCCAAAGCTTTGATTCTATTGTCCTTTGCTTAAGAGGATGCTCTCTCCAACTCAAGTTGGGCAGTTGTATTATTTAGGCTATTTTCTAGCCTGTAATTCACCAATGTTTTATCTACCAAGGAGGCATATACCATCTCACCCGTTTGCTTATGTAATTCTATCTGATCCATCGGGTGGATGTCCTTAGCAAGGACCTCAAGGTTGGTCATGATGTAGTCTGCAGCTGACTGTGGCTGCATCACGGCTGGCATGAAGTGGCTCATAATCATCTTGCCCTCCTGGACATCATAGGCAGACATAAGTCTTTGCTGGTTGGTGGGAGCCATTTTCAATAGATGATTATATAATTGTATCCTTATGGGCTCATTCCTCTTCTTTATGTCCATGAACTACTACTTGATGCTCAGTTCACCTCCTCTTTGTTGGCTTGAGGAGCTAACTTCTCCTCTTGTTGTCCTCTCTTGTTCCTACTGGAAGGAACTTGCAGAGGCCTCCATGCTAGGTGGGCCCATGCCCAAAGATTGCCCTATTGGCATTTCTTCCTCTGAAAGAGGATTCATTCTATGCCTCTTTTCCCCTTGAGTTGTTGATGTTGTGAGGGGGGTCTCTCTATCCCTTTTCCTGCTTATGTCCTCCTTTTGTGGGGTTTGAAGGACTGAAGCTTCAGCTCTTGTTTCTTGCCTAGGAGGCACAATTTGTGGTGGCTGCTGCTCAGTGACAATTGGGGCCTCTACTGTGTGCTCTTCTTGCACTGGTTGTTCCTTTTCTTGTTGCTGTACCTATTGTTGTTGCTGTACTTCCTGCTATTGTACATCTTCCTGAAGTGGCTGCTCTAGCTCCATTTCTTTCTCCTTGCCTTTGCTAGAGGTTTGATCTGTAGCTTTGACTACCTTCTGATGTGCTGTGGAGGATGAGGCAGCTGCTCCCACTTGAGTGCTTGTAAGAGAAAATACCTGTGTAGAAAGCTTTAAGTTAGCCATCTTTAGGAGATTTCTTCGTGCTCTTTCATTTAATTCTTCTTGTGTGACAGGTTCCTCTAAGGTGCCTCTCTTCCATTTTGTTTGATTTGCATATTTTTCTATGTGAGCCAACCTCACATGGTCATAACTGGACAGCCTATACTTGACCCTTCTTAAGGTTATGAAGTGATTGGGGTCATAAGGTTTCCAGAGGAAACTGGTCTTTAAGCCAAGGGCTTCTAGCATTCTGTCTACCTCTTGCCAACCTTCCTCCCTTTTGTTATAAACAAAGTGGCCGAATTGGTTTCTTACCTTCAGCTGTGCTTTCTTTCCTTTGCCTGAAAAATTCTTCACATCAGCATTCCCAAACTGCCTGAAGTATTCAAGGGCGAACAACCTCATAGGCACATATTTGGGCAGTCTGTATGGGGGTAAATCACAGCCGTATATTATAATAATGGTGTGATTTTGGTAAAAATACCAATCCCCAATGCAGTATGCCTTGGACAACTGAAGGACCCTCTGCATCTCATCGGTTAGTCTTGGAGGAGGTGAGCTCAGGAGCAGAGACATGGCTGGGTGCATAAAAAGGTCTATAAACTCACAGTAAGTGTATGGAGAATAGGGTGTGCAGTGAATAGCTGAGGTCCAATACACTACTGACCTTGGATTTCCTTGTGCATCCACTCTTTTCATAGCAAAAAAAAAAATTCTCATGTTGATAGTATAAAATCAAGTGGTAGATGTAGGAGGAGTATCTGAACACCCTCTCCCTTGATAGGTTCATCAATTGCTCATGCATTTTGTCTGATATATAGGTGGCATATTCATAATGGATTGGAGTTTTGCGAGGGGAAAACATGAGCATCATCACCAGCACAGTTTCATCAACATACTCAATTGAGTTATAACCCAGAATGGGACTGATCATATCTACAAGGTCCCTGCCTAATTGGTTGAGGTAAACATGAGAAATAGGAGGGTACTCCACAGTATCAGAATCAATATATAGCTAGTTCAGCTTGGTGATCTGAGCATCTGTCATCTTAGCTCCTTGCTTTATCAGATCAATCAAAGATAAAGGAACCAATTTCTTCTTAGTTTTGAATTGCAGCATCTCTCTGATGGCCTCAGGGGTAATATAGAAAACAACTGAGCTTGAAGGGTCAAGCACAGCCCTTTGAGTGGCATCATAACCATAAGTACACAGGTGAATTAGGTCAGGAAATGGATTGACCTGAGGAAGCTTGAAGATTGGGAGGAAGGAATCCCAAATGCCCAATACATCTGTTCCAGTCTCATGTTTAATATTTAATTCATTTAACAGGTGGATGTGGAACTTGTTGTGCATTAGAAATTCCCCTGAGATTTTATAATCCAAATCTGCTAATGCCTAGCACTCCAATTCTCTCTGAGGGGCATTTAAAGGGGCAACATTGAGGGCCACAGGTGCTACTGGTGTATCCATGGTTACTTTAAAACTCTGCTTATATGTAAATTAGTGTTATTGTGCAGAGTAACAGAAAAGAGTGTTTCTTGAAAGGAGAGGTGATTTATTGAGAAACAGAGGACAAAAGGGTCAATTGCAGCAACTGAAATACTGCACAAAGCACTTAAATGGCAAATACTTGTCCTTAACAGACTCTTTCATAGTAATTTGGTGTAGTTCGGGTTCCCTATTCACGATTGCATGAACAGAATGCAGGTTTTGCGAAAGCTTTGGTAAACAAGGCTTAGCCGGTGAATTTCGACCTTATAATTTCAAATGGGAACTAGGCACAAGGGATTCGCCAGTCAGTTATATGTTTTTCTGTGTTTTAAATTAATTTAGGTGATTTATAGACAAAACCAGGTGCAGAGAGGAATTCACAGGGATAAATAGCTGGTACATTAACAGTCCTGGTTACAAATGCAGGTGGGTCGCCATGCTGATGGCCTCCAGGTCGAATTCAGCAGGTTGGCGTGAGTTTGGACGTAAAATGCATGCAGAAGACACAACAGTCATTTTTGCAAAAAGTGCAAAAAACGTGAAATCTTGGCCAAAATATGGATTTTGGGAACATTGGCGCTTTTTTTGGATGATGTCAGCATGACGTCATCAGGTGGGGTCAAGGTCGGATGACGTCAGCATGATGTCATTAGGTGATGTGGTGGCTTAAGAGTGGTCCACAGGGATGGTGAGGTGCCGGATAGGTGGAGCAATGGAGGAGGAGGGCGCTGATGCGGCGATGACGTAGTAGTGATGTTGGCAGTGACGTGGGCAAGGCAGGTTGGCAGAGACCGGAAACTGTAGGCGGTATGATATCGCACCGCCTTCCATACGGAAGCGGAATTGTCAGAGGGGGCTCCGATACGTTGTGGGGGTGACGCGTGGTAGAAGCCTGACATCACCCTCTGACAGATATCAGAAGGTAATTTACGGACATCAGGGCCGGTCCGATATGCATGTGGGCCGTTGGATGAAAGGCGCCCGATCGGACGGTCGACGGGTCAATAACTTGTCCGGACGATACAGCGTCGGGCGAGCAAAAAAATATTTATTTTTCATGAAATTCGTGCCCGGCGGGACTTTGGAACATTGGCAGATTTGCATTGTTTTTCAATGTATTTCTTATAAAATCACGCATTGCTCCAAGACTTTGTATAAGTCGGAAAAAGTGGGTTTTTCATGTAATTTTGCCGTTTGAGCGGGTTAAGGGTGAAAATGGGTCTTTTACAAGGTTTTTTTTGCAAATGAATGGTTGAATAGGTTAAATGATTTCTGAAGGAGGAAAAGAGGTAAGGCTTGGGGTTCTTAAACTGACTAGATGTCAATTTGATTCCGTAGTAGTGAACATATGGCTATAATGCCAAGGGGGGGATATTTATAGAATGCTTGGGGTTTATACACCATAGTGTTATAATAGTAGGGAAAGGGTGACATAGGGAATTTAGATAATAGAAGTTAGGGGTTAATATGGATGGAAAAGGTGAATGAGGAGTGATATCACTAAGTTTATTTGAAAACCACTTAGCTTAGGGAGTAGATCAAAATGAAAAGAATTTTAGACAAGAAATGTGGCTCTTAAAGGAAACGAGAACAAACATAAAACCTTGAATTCTTTCATAAACACAACTGGTGTAGGGATGTTAGTAATGAGTGTAAAACAGGGAAAAAAGGAAGTTAGACATGCTCCATTGTGTTGTTTTCCTTATCTTGACCAACAAGATTCAGTTTGAAAGGAATACCACTTCTGCAACCCCATCTACCTACCCATCTACTTGCCTAGCATTTTTTGTTTCTTCTTGGAGGGTGCACTTGGAATTGCAGACCCTTATGTGCCTTTTCTTTTCCATTGGCTTTTTCTTTTGATTGCCTATTTAGCACTACCCTTATTGCTTCCAAGGCCCCAGATTAAGCATTTGGGAACCTTAGTTTCTCTGCCTAACTATTGGTATGCCAAGATTAAACAGTTTGGACAGACTTCTTTCTCTATTCTACAACAGAAAATTGAAACATGGCATGATCCAGATTAGTCTGTTGGATCATCCATCAAAATTTAGTAAACATGAAGCTAAGTACACACCTTGTCTTCTCTTGGAAATATGGGATCTTTGTATCAGCAAAGCAGAGCATATTTGGCATTTGAATTTGCCAATCATGAAATGTGAAACCTATTGGTATAGGTATCCAACAGTACATAGATGACTATCTGTATAGTGGGATGAACTATCAAGGAGATCCTAACTTGCCACTTCTATTATGAAAACAGCTCACAAAAATATAGAAAAGACAGATCAATGCCTCAGAAATTAGCCTCTTCGAGGGGAAAACCTCCTTTACATTACAGAAATGAAAAATTCTTGGATGGTACAAATGACCAAAACCTCCTTCTATATATAGGAGTCTAAGGGGCCACAATATAATCAAAGATGACATAGCAATAATAATATAAGGGTAGAACAATAACAATAGAGGGCTTCTATGAGGCACAATAAGGAACAACAATAATAATAAGGGCTACAATGACAATAGTAATGGGGAATCACTAGTATTATAGAAACCTAACATGCCCCTCCCCTTCAAAAAAATTGTTGTCCTTAATGATTGAGTACTTCTGGATGCTTTTGTATAAAATTCTCATCCTCCCACGTGGAATCCTTAGTGGGTATGTTCTTCCACTTGACAAGAAACTATGAAATTGATCGATTTCGTAGCTCTAAGTTCTTGTTTCTGTGACTGCTTCAAGTTCTGGAAATATTGTTTGAGCTGGGAGGTTGTCACCAATAACCTTCTTTAAGCATGAAACATGCAAAAATGTGTGCAGTCGGGAAGCTGTAGGAAGATCCAATTTTTATGCCATAGTACTAATATTTTGCAACACCTTGTACGGACCATAATACTTTGATGATAATTTATTAGCCTTCTTAGCTTACATGAGGGACATTTTTTTAGATGGCTGTATTCGTAGAAATACCCAGTCAACTATATCAAAACTTCTTTCACTGTGATGTTGATCTACATGTTGTTTCATTATATTCTGTGCCAAAGTTAGGTTATCCTTTAAGAGTTAGAGAACTTGTTGTTGATGCTCGATTTGATCTTCCACTACTTGAACCTTAGACTTTTCTCTTGAATATGATGTGATGGACGGTGGGTGATATCCATAAAATGCCATAAATGGGGTCATTTTTGTTGTAGTATGGAAGGAAGTGTTATACCACCATTCATCCAAAGGTAACCATTTGACCCATTGCATCTATTTATTAGATACAAAGCAACGAAGATATACTTCCAAAAATTTGTTTACTCTCTCAATTTTCACATCAGATTGAGAATGATAAGATGAGCCATGAGCTAAGTGAGTACTGAGACAAGAAAGTGATTATGTCCAAAAATTTCCTGTGAAAATGGGTTCTCTATCGCTTACAACAATCGTTGAGTTTCCATGTAGATTTTGAATTGTTTCCATAAATGTAGTAGAAACTACACTGGATTTAAATGGTTGATATAATACACAAAAGTGTGCATACTTGGTAAGTCTATCAACTACCACCATGATGACACCCTTTCCTTTAGACTTGGGTAAACTTTTGATAAAATCCATTGAAACCTCCTCCCAACATTGACTTGGAATGGAAAAAGGTTGTAATAGACCTGGGGTCTTAATTGTTTCAATTTTATTTTGTTGGCAAACCAATCATTATGCCACAAAATTTTGAATATCATATTTAAGGCCATCCCAAAAAAATTCCTTCTTAACCTTGTGGTAAGTTTTTAAAAATCTCGAGTGCCCTCCTTAGGGAGAGGCATGCAATTCCATAAGGATATTTTGTTTGAGTTGGGAATTCTAACGTAGGTATAAGTGATATTTGTACCATAATGAATCATTTTTCCAACTAAATGTATCATGTGTACTGGATTCTTATTGTAATTTTTCTTGCTTTGTTTATCAGATCTGGTTGGATAATAGAATTGGCACAAAGAAATGCATCCACATCCTCATCCTTTCTTGAGAGTGCATCTGCCACAACATTTTGCTTCCCTTTTTTTTTATATGGTTTCAAAGTCATAACCGAACATCTTTGAGACCCATTTTTGTTGCTCTTCTGAAGATAATCTTTGTTCTAAAAAGTACTGAAGACTATCATGATCTGTTTTTACCTTGAAGTGTCTTCCCATTAGGTAGGGTGGCCATTTCTTAAGTGCATGTAGTATTGCCAACATTTCCTTCTCATAAATAGCCTTTTGTAAATACTTACTTTGATTGGATGAATTTCAAAAGCAATGGGTCTTTCCTCTTGCATTAAAACAACACGAATTTCGTTTCCTGAGGCCTCACATTCCACAATAAAGGTTTTTGTGAAGTCCAGCATAGCTAAGATTGGTGCTTGGCACATTTTCTCTTTAAGATGTTCAAAGGCTTTCATTGCTTCTAGAGCCCATACAAATGCATCTTTCTTCATTAATGTTGTTACAAGTGTTTCTATTCTCCCATAATTCTTAACAAAGTTGCGACAATACCGTGTCAACCTGGGAAATCCTCAGTGATTCTTTATGGATGTGGGGATTTTCCATTCCTTAGTGGATCTAATTTTGCTAGGGTCTACCTTAACACCTTCATGAGATACAATATGGCCCAGATATTCCACCTCTTATACTCCAAAGAAACATTTGTAGCTTTTTGCATATAATTGTTTCTCCTCCAATAGTTTGAGCACCCTCCCAACATGTTGAACATGATCCTTCCAAGAATTTCTATAGATTAGTATATCATCAAAAAATACTAACACAAATTTTCTAAGGATGGGTTTGAAAATGGAATTCATCAAACCTTGAAATGTAGAAGGTGCATTGGTAAGGCCAAAAGGCATGACCAAAATTTCATAATGACCCACATGAGTTCTAAATGCTTTTTTTGGAATGTCTCCAATCTTCATTCTGATTTGATGATGTCTCAAATGAAGATCCAACTTGCTGAAGTAAATTGATCCATGAAATTCATCCAATAGTTCATTAATGACACGAATCGAAAATTTATCTTTAATAGTGAGCTTGTTGAGCTCCCTATAATACGAACACATGCACCATGATCCCTCCTTCTTATGGACCAATACTACTAGAGCAGAGAAAGAACTTTGACTAGGTTGAATTATACTAGCCTCTAGCATTTTTGCAACCATACATTCAATTTCACTTTCTTGGGCATAGGGATCTCTATAAGGCTTAATGTTTGGAGGAACACTTCTTGTAACCAAATGAATAGCATGAGCATGATCACAAATAGGTGGGAGACCTTTGGGACTCTCAAATACCTTGGAATGATTGTCCAAGACTTTTTGGAGATCTAGAGAAATAGATGATTTCGATCCAGGAACCTCTAGTGAACATAATTGTGCAATTACACCTCGTTGTTCTTTCTTTAGAAGATTTGTCATTCCATTGGAGCTCATTATCTTTCTTGGATTCCCTGTGATACCTCTTAATTCAACTTCCTTTCCTTCTGAAGAAAATTTCATGAAAAGTTCTTGAAAATTAAAAGCTATTGTACCCAAGGATTGTAGCCATTGGACACCTAGTACAACATCAACACCACCCATTGGAATGGAAAGCATTGGGCTATTCAATACATATTCTCCCATGGATAGCTTGATATTATGGAACTTTCTAGAGAAATTTATGGTTCCTTCGCTTGCAACCATCACTTGACAATCTGGTGTTGGATATAGGAAACAATTCAATTCCTTGGCTATCTTATATTGAATAAAATTATGGGTATTGCCCGAATCAATCAACACTATTACCTTTTTCTTCTGGATATGTCCTTCTATCTTGATAGCTTGAGGAGTGGTAATTCCTACCAATGCATTACCAGATATGGTTGGATTCATTTATTCTTTCTCTAGGGTTTGTTTATGGTGTATATCCTCTTATTTTAATGTTTCTTGTTCATTTTCTTCCTCCTCTTCACAATCTATGTAAAATAATTTCTTCTCAGCACACTTATGACCTTTAGTGTATTTTCTATCACATCTCTCACAAAGTCCTTTTTCTCTTTTTTCTTCCAATTGTTGGGGTGTCCACCTTGTAGGTTGTGGAAGGCTAGGGGAAACAACACTTCTGTCCTTATAGTTGTGAGTGGTAGGCTTCCTGGTTGCCATAATTTTTCTTTCCATTTTCCTTTTCATCCTAAATGCCTTCTCCAATGAGTCAAGTTCCCAAAGGTGAACCTCATGTTGGATGTTACCCTTTAAATTCCCTATGAACACATCAATCCTATGCTCCTCTCGAATATATTTTACCCTTATATTCAATTTTTGGAAGTCCTCAATGTGCTCCATCATTGAACCCTTTTGTTTGAGGATTATCAATTGGATAAAAAAAGTGTTGCTTTTTGTATCCTCATAATGTTCTATCATTTCTTCCGTAAAAATTTCCCAAGTGAAAATTTATTTACAAGAAAAACGCCATTGATACCATACAAAATGATGTGGTTCCAAATATAAAGTTGCAATGCATACCTTTTGTGTTTGCATGGAGATCGCAAAATTGATCCATCTGTACTATCCATGTTGCAAGATCCTTGCAATCAAACTTCGTCATATCGATCTTTAGAATATGGTGGTTCTTCAATCCAACATTACAGTTTACGAAATCATGATTAACATTTCTTTTGTTCTCATCATGAGTTTCCTTTACTACCATTTCACCATAAGTAAGAATTTCTTATAGCAACTTAGTCAAATCTATCTTCAAATCTTCCATGTTTCCTTTCATTTTTTCTTCTATACCATCCATCTTAGCGTCCATGCCATATATCTTAGCTTCCATGCCATTCATCTTAACTTCCACGCTTTTCTTTAAATCATCCATATTAGCTTCTATTACAATTTGTGAGAGTGAAATTTGTTGCACTTGGTCTCGTAATGTTGATATCATGTTTCATTTCTTCCTCTTCTTCACAAGTCATGCTATAGATTTCAAGTTGCTTACTAGGTGTTTCAATTTTATTTCTTTGGGGCATCGATTAATGATAATTATGCTTCACTATTCCCTTTGAACTTCAAGCTAATTTTTCAACCCAAAATTATGCAAAATTTTAAAAAGACTACACACCCTTTTTCGCTTTCTAAAACTTTTATATTGAATTTGTTATATCTCTCTAATTGTGGATCTTCAAGGCCTTAAATTTCTTCTTGCGGTAGCCCTTTGAATCCTCTTTCCAATGCCACCAGTCTAATTAAAATTGGATTTTCCAAGAAAGAGTTATGCCCTATATCCTAAGATGACCTGATTATATAATTTTTTAGTAGAGAGAACTCGTATGACATGCCACGTGTCACTATTCTGACCTTCAGATCTAAAAAATATAGACAGAAAACTATAGTCCATCCTCTTGGTGTAATTTATTATGAAATTTCAATATGATTCTCAAAGATAAAGTTATGACAATTTTCTCAAGGTCACATGTTTGGAATGTAATTCTCGAGTTTGCAAAAACCCTAACTCCCTTGGATCATATCTCTGAAAATATTGTGAGACAATATCTGAAATTTGGACTGAGGTTCAGAATGATTTTGTCTCAAGTGGGTTTTGGTTTTTTAGCTTCTGAAACATCACAGAAAAAACTATAGCGAAAATGCCACTATGACATGTTTAGACTAGCGAAACCCTAGAATCCAAACCTCTAATACCAAATGTTATGAAACCAGCTCACAAAAAGATAGAAAAGAAAGATGAACGCCTTAGAAATCAATCTCTTTGAGGGGGAAACCTCCTTTACATTACACAAATGAGCAATTATTGAATGATACAAATGACCAAAACCTCCTTTCTATATATCGGAGTCTAAGGGGTCACAATATAATCAAAGCCTAATTAACAATAATAATATAAGGGCACGACGATAACAATAGATGGCATCAATGAGGCACAATAATAAAAACATGGGGACAATAGGGAACAACAATAACAATAAGGGCTACAATGACAATAGTAATGTGGGAATCACTAGTATTATAGTGACCTAACAACTTCCTCCAGGATGAGCATGGGGTCGACATGGTAGGTGAAAGTTGCTATATATTGGTTGTTGGAAATAATACTGAGAGGTGGGGTGAATCAATATTTACAAATAAATAACTTTTTCATTTCCATAATCAGATTTATATGCACTACTTCAGTGAAGGGAACTCGCATTTGCATGTAACTATTCTTAGGGCAACTAATGTATATCCAATGAACTTATGATTCAGTTAATTCATCATATGTTTATCTTTAATAAGTGCATCAGTACCTTATTAAAACTTAAACAGGAACCATGTGCAGTAATAATAGAATAAACTATCACACATAAGAAACACACATGAACAACAAGATTTAAGGTGGAAACTGAATGTGGGTGAAAACCACCTATTGCTGCTGTCTCCATCTTATTTTAAAAATAAGAAAATTTGTTTACAATATTGTACTGTTGCAGGCTCATACCAGTATGTAGGAACCTACCTACAAAAGGCTACAACCTTCTCTCGTTCTCTGGCTTCTTCTAGAAGGGAGCTACAACTACCTATTTCTTGTATTGGTCAATATATTTACTAATACATAGGCTCCGAACTACAAAAGGCTACAACCTTCACTCATTCTCCAACTTCTACTAGAAGGGAGCTCCAACCCCTTGATCAAATCACCAGCCACTACTCGCAGGAAGCTTCAACTTCCTCACTGAAGGCTCCAACCCTTAGTCTCCCCGAGGGACCACATTTCATAAAATTTCACACTGGATACTCCTGGTACACAATACTACAATATAAAGGTGACGTTTCATCCAATTTTCATACTAGACCCATTAGTAACATTGAAGCAGTCACCACTGCAAACAACAATCAAATACATTTGCATCAACCAATCACTAAAACCCAATCAATCTTTGATATAACTGAAACCCAATCATCAATCTCTGATATAATAATAATTGAATCAATTAATCAATGAAACCTCTAGCATACATAATCAAAAAATCACTGAAACCTCTGACATACTGAATCATATAATCACTGAAACCTCTGACATACTAAATCAAACAATCACTGAACCTCTGACACAATTGAACCAACCGTTCATTCAAACTTAATCAAATTCAACCAAACAAATGGAACAAATAGATCATTGTATCAACAACCAGAAGTAACTATAACTTCAAAAGGCATGTGTCAAAATGTATATGGTCCATAAATGAATCCATCCTACATTTATACGCTACTTCCTTTAGCCCAACCTATGTATATTTCTAAAGATACTGAATCATAAAACTTTTGAACCACAAAACTGTACCAATCAGTGAAATTATGAAGATATACTATCACATTACAGAGTTATAAACAAATAGCAATAAGGATCACCATCCCTTCTCAATCAATCAATCAATCAAACTCAATTTCCTTATACATTCAGTTCTACTTTCAAATCTAAGAAGATATCATTGACAAACAGTAGTAATACAATAGAAAAACAACAATATTGATGTAATAGATAAGTCATCCCTGAACATCAAGATTTTCTTTTGCATACGCTACTTGGAAGAGTCGAACCAACATGTATACGCACCTTCACCAAAACGAACCAGCGTATAGATATGCAAATACTTACTTATAACTTCGTTGCAATTTTGGACTTCAAACATACCTAGATCATCACATATAAAGGATAAAACATGTGTTAGCAATCAGATCTAGCCCATCCATTATCAGATCAAATAATGATAAGTCATTATGATCCTGATCGATCATTAGATGTCATCCATCTTCAAACCCTTAGGTGCATATTTGGTCTAGATCAAGCAAAGCATCAGAAACATGTAACATGCATATTTTTTTTTGATATAACACTTCATAAGATATTCATTACTTCTGCACTTAGCCCTTTCATGTTCTCCTCCTTATATATTTTTATGCTTTCTTAATACCTTGGATCAAAACAACACTTAGAGCCTGTGGTATTCTTAGAAGTGATTAAATAACTGTTACTCCACTCAATATTGTGGGCTAAAACCATGGTATTGACCCTTGGTATTGTTTCATCTTAATTTCCTTAATTTTTCATCCCATACGCGCTTCTTCTTCTATGAAGGTGCGTGCATATGTATACGCTCTTTTTGTATAGTGAACCCATGTGTACAGGCTCTTTTTGTATAGTGAACCTGCGTATACAACTTAACATACCTCAAAATGTCCTTTTTATTCAACTTCTTGAGTCTGATAAGTAGTCCTTTGTTCCTTGATCCTATTCTTTTGTACCATGACTTTGTTACCTCTGAATAGACCTATTATAATGAGATTTTCCATTGTACATTACTTATGAACTGATTCCTTTGAACTGCCCTGCATTTTTTCACATCTGTAAACAAAACTTCCATGCATTATGTCACTTTTGATATCTCTCCTCTAGATTCATCTAGTTATGTAGATTCATGTAGTTACCATATACAAGTGAGTTGTTCTACTATGAGTGGGTTGCCATCAAGTACAACACATGTATCATAATGCCGACAATCTCCCCCTTTGTACTTGATGGCAACCATGTGGGTCTTGATTACTACAAGCTCTACAACATGTTAGAGATAACAAGAGACACCAAAATACTCTCCGCCCTTGACATCAAGGGCAAAGGGTAGACCAAGATACTCTCCCCCTTTGATATTAAGGGTAAAGAGCTGACCAAAATGAGGAATTTCATATTTGAACAGTTGAATATGAACATTAATCATGCTTCCCCTAGGCACGTGTTGAATTCTCTAATTAAACTCCCCCTTTGTACATGTTGAGATGCACTATGCTGTCCATGCTCCCCCTGAGCAGATGTAGAGTCTGCAAAAAAATATTTTCCAAAAGGCTGACATGACTCTATAACTCAAATATGTGAGTATGAAATTCCTATCACCAATGTCTTATATATAATTCAATCTCCCAACCAAGGGGGATATACCAAATTTGACTTATCTACCCAACCAAATGGGGATATACCAATTGTTTATACATGACTGAAATATAGTAGTTATTACATCATCCTTCCCATGCATAGTGGGGGTACAAATTACATCATATGACCAAAAATGACTCATTAAAAGATTATGAAAGAGAGAGACACATTATGGGCCTCTATATGACCTTTTCATCAAATGATATGCATGACATTTATTACAAGGAGCAAAGATCTAAACAAGACCATGATAGTCATCAGCAACTATCATACACCATATATGATCTACTCCATAAGCATCTGTCAACAACATCAATTCCAGCAACCTGTATATGTCCATCATCAGTTCCCAATATATGACAACTTATATATCGTCAACCTCTCACAAACTATGCCACATATAGATTTCAACTCATCCTCTTGATCTCACCAAGATTAACTTTATTTTTTTCCTTAATATAGAAAGCCTTATCATAACCTTCCATGAATCAACTAATCATATGTCATATCTTCAAGAAGTAACAAAAAATCATATCATATGTATTTGAAAACACCATAGTCATCATCTATGATCATAACATCATCATCAAGAACTGCATGATATTTCCACAAGAACCTTCAATATATCAACCATGTATCACCACTAAGGAACATCCCCCATCTGATAAGCATCAACCATGATAATAAACATATGTGATTATCAAACCTATCATCATAATGTAAGAAGTCATCATCATTATGTGAATAAGTAAGCCATTTCTCTGAATATCCATGTCTTCAAATAGTTATGTCTTCATGAGACCTGTAATAACACCATTCGCTTGGCCAGCCAACAATATTTATCAATATGCAACTTGAGTAATCATCCATGTATCCAACATAATGTGTATCCATCAAAGGGATAGCAATATGTATCTAGAAAACCATGAGCTCATAGTCATTTGTCAAGCTTTCTTGATACCATCAACAATAGCAATCCTTAACCATGTGAGAGCCAAGAACTATAAGAATCCTACATCATAACTGCACCATATAACTTTATGCATCTTTAGAGGCATGATGACATCAACATAAAAATAAATAAGTGACTCATCATTAAATAATGAAGTTTTGTACTCAATCTTTATACTTCTCCTTATCCTATAAGCAACATATCATATGTACTGTATGCATCATCAAAAAGGTTATCCACAATCATCCATAAATCTGATCTGAATAACAACTAGGTGGCTCAAGTAATATAAGTATCATCTGAGATTTCATCATATGCAACTCATGACTGCAACATAGCATGATGTATCATTTAAACACTTCAGCAACATAAGTGCCAAAGAATTCTAAACATAATGCCAACAATGAATTATTATAAGCATAGCATATTCTCCCCCTGAACCTATGCCAATTGTTCATTATCATATCTGATCATTGCATATATCAATAAGGATCATCAAGGCATCATCATCAACTAGTTATACATCAAGTCATCAACAACTTATGAGGGTCAAAATCACTTCTACATACCATCAACAGAATATAATCATCATCAATCAGAACAAAAACGATAATTGATAATTGACTGAACCATATCAGACCCCTTTTCCTGAGTTTGTCCCATTTCTTCTTCATCAAACCAACATATATGTGATTGTGCAGCTTCTAACTAGCGTATATCCATGATTAGTCTTCACTATAACTGTGTATGAGAATTAGAGCAGTGAAATTTCATACTTTTAGTTCTTCTTGAGTCTGTTCTGTCTATATATTGAGCTATGCTACATATTTTTTATTGTACTTCCCTCTTTTTCCATACCTTGGAGTGTGATGAAGTTTTCTCCTTTTTGTATGTTGGCCGAGATTTTATCTCGCATTCTTTTGCTATATGCCCAAACTTGTTACAAGCATAACATCTTATATGTTTCATATTCCCTCTATAGCAGTCAATGGCTTTGTGACCAAACATATTTCAAGAAAAATAATATCCCTTGAAGTACCTGGAAGCTAATGATGTTTTTGTGTGACGGTTATTAGCTTGAACCATTCTAGTTCTACATCTTGCTGCAACATGTCCAAAATTATGACATATAAAACATTCAACATTATTCATTAGAGGAAAGAACTGATTATCACTTCCATAGTTAGGAGTAAATGATTTTCTTTGAAGACTTTCTTTCATTGGTTGTTGATGGGGTCGACCTCTTATCTCCGTGTTGAGAATTTCATATTTTGCATTAGATTTCTTTGCTTCAGTTTGTGAGCTAGATTCGCCTTTATCAGCTTCATGAAAACCAAGACCATGTTTGATGGTAGGAGACCTTTGACTAATAAGAATGTCATCCAAAATTTTAGTACTATCTTGAAATCATAAAATTTTATCCTTTTCTTCTAATTTACCTTTTAGGATATTTACCTCAACCTCATATTGCTCTTCCTTTTCAAGATACTGCTTCTTCATGATTTCTTCAGCTTTTCTTCCTTATTCCACTTGTTTCCTTAATTCGAGAACTTCATTTTCTTGTTCTTCAAATGCTTGGAGTAGTTCTTCATTATCCTTATTTGAATTTTTGAGATATTCTTTTAGAGACATGACCATAGCTTGAAGATCTTCACAATAGTTGGCTCTTTCTATAAGTTCCTTGGTTGTTGTGTCCATTTCATTCACTTCATTTCTCAATTATTTCACTTCATCTTGCAGCCTTTGACTTTGATCTTCCTTTTCTTTGTACTGCTTCCTTATTTTGTTTCCTTCCTCCAATTAGGCTTTTAACCTGTTAACTTCTTCTTTGTAGGCACATTCCCTTTTATCAATTAGATCCTTTTTAATCTCTAATTTTGTCATGAGCTTCTTAAATTCTACATCTATTTTATTTCTTTCCCTTTCATCCATGACAGAAAATTCATTTGTTTCATTTTCACTTCCATTATCTTCAAATGAATAGAGAAATGTATCACCAAAGGACGACAAATTCATACCTAATATTTCTTTCGCTTGTTCATCTTCATTCTGAGGTAATTTTGAATCTGAAGAGTTGCTTCCACATAAAGGCCAATTGTCTCTCCCACTGTCACAGTTCCTTTGAGATGTCTTCTTCTTTTGAGGAGCTTTCTTTTTTAGCTTATTTCCCATTGTTACTACCAGGGAAAATTTTAAGAACCACCCCTAAATTTATATGTATAATAAATGGGCAAATCTCCATGGTATATAGGAAAAATGGAAGGCGATTTTATCAATAATATAATATGTATATATAATTTTTTGGCGAATCTCTCACCAGGCATGGCAAATATTTTACTCAATTATAAAATCTTGTAAGACCTTGGCGAGTCTTTCACTAAATAATAAAACTTTGTAAAGTCCTAGTGAATCTTAGCATTGTGAACTCTTAGAGAATTTTTTCAAAAAGTATAAAATTGTATATGGCAAGAGCCACATGGTGGCAATATCACTGTTTTTTTTTCACATTTCCACGAGATGGAACTTGTTTATAAAATTATAAAAAATCCAATCAAGTCCCTTATAATATGCATGTAAGCTTATAACAGAGTCTGATATGTCTACTATGCTTGTCTTCATCAACTGTCATAGCTACTATACTTAACACTGTGAATCACAACTCTCTCAGAACTCAAATCTATAGTGTAATTAAAACCTTTGGAAATTGAATCTGACAACTCTATAAAAAGGATTAGTGAAACAAAAGCTCTTGTGAATGATCCCACTAACTATCACTGCTAAATAATCAATCTAGACTATGAAATCTTCCATCTTGATCACAATCGTGCTCACGATCAAGGGAGTGCGACCACCTCGCCTAACATAATGGCCATCATAGCTTCCAATAATCAACAACCACCTTGCAAGGACATCCTAGCTCATGTCTCATGAATTTTATTCATCAATCTTAACTGATATAAATCTTAGAAAGATAATATTAGAATCCTCTCCAGATTCATTGTTAATACAAGCGTAAAGGTCCAAATGGAATTTTCTAGCTCAAGGCACTAGCCAATACCAACTTTGGTATTTATGTCCCCTTTTTGGGGATGCACCTAACCTGCCCCATTGGGTTTCTGCCTTGTAAGATAGTTCAATGATCACAAGACTTTCCAATATTCCTACTCCATTAGACACACTTTATATGGTATACATAGTGAATGGAAAATAAACATTATAGAACACACAATTTCACAGAAGGAAGAAAAATCTTAGCCAGTTCAATATCAAAATCTTAACCACTGATTAATAAAGAATAAAAAGTAGTATAATGAATTGTTCCGAGTTATTTATTTACAATTTGTAAATAATGCAGTGGAATGGAAAATATTACTTAAGAAACCCTTCAATATTTTCTACTAATATGTCTGTGCATGTACATATGAAATTAAGAGCATTGTTGAATACAAAGTTTCCTTTTCTCTTGCTTCCACTTTGTCAAATCAGTGTGAAATCAATGTCACTTTGAATCTCCTTTCCTGTGTGGATGTTTTGACAAATCAATGTGAAATCAAAGTCACTTTGAATTTCCATTCCTGCGAGAGATCACATCCATAGTTGATTAGTAAAAGATAATCTACTATATATTATGTTCAGGAAACTAACTGCAATCTACAGTGGAAACGAGACCTCAATTCTTATTCTGAATTTGAATATCTCAGGACAACATAAGAGATAAAAATGCATATGGCCTTAGTAGCTAGAAAACAATCACTCCATCATTACACGACTACATAGATTTCAACACTTAATCTAAATAATGGCACTAGTTGTAGTGCTTATTTGCATTAACACCATGGAAAAACAACAACAATGTTTGAAAGCATACTTACTAGAAAAGTTGTAACGTTCTGAGAATATTTAATGATAGCATCTGAACCTCGTAGTTATGGTGGGGAAACTAGGGAACCCAAATCTTGGAAGATATCTCATACCAAATCTAAGAAAAGAATAAAAAAGGGAAAAAAGCAAAATCTATAAATCAAGTAATGAATTGTTTACAAATCAAATACAATTCCTTTAACTAACAGTTAAATTGTGGTGATATATTTAAATATTTAGTAAGAGGGGAACTTCAAACCATGGAATATTACCTTTTTCATTACTGTCATCCCTCAGTGACTGAGACTACAAATCAATACTTATGGAAAGATTGTAAGACATTCTGTGAAATAGTAAAGCATAGCCTCTATTTTCAAGCAACAAAATGAAGACATTGTTACATCAAGAGCCATAATTTATACATAATCAATGAATAAAGTCCTTGTATGGCACAAACTTGTTTCACAACCTCTATTTTCTCAATAACAAAATCAAGACATTGTATGTGGTTATTGGCAAAAGGAAACTACGTTCTAATTTGGAAGACGATCTTATCAAAAGACATGGATTTATTCAAAACTAAAAAGCCTAATGGGTTACCGAAAAATAAGTTGGAATATGGGATCATGATACTTAAATTTAAAAAATATGCTTTCCTTTTAGAAACATTACAGTTATACAATGTTTTTTGAAGGCATTAGAATTTGAAATTAGGCCTTTCTATCGAGAAAAATTTTCATTAACAGATTGTACTTTCCTACCTGAAACGTTGTATATATCCAAGAAAAACTTGAAAAGCGTAAGATAACTTAGCATAATGTACTTTCTTTCGTTCCTTAACATTGTTAAAGAGTTGAGGTTCCCCAAGTCATCAGGTAACTTTCAAAGGAAATGACAGTTAGTAATAGTCCAATTCACAACTGAAAATGTGTCACAAATACGAGGGGGCATCTCCTCCAAATCACAAAAGTGCTCCAGTTTAAACTCTAGCATTATTGGAAGCTCAATGCTAGACTAGGTGTTATTAAACCCAAACATTTTTCCAATCTTCACTAAAAGCTTAAAGATAGCTTCTCTAAGTTCTAAATGACTTTACTATGCTCTTGATGTGCGGGCACATGCAGCCTCTCCAAGTGAATAGTCTTAAGCTAAGTGAAGATAAGGCCGATAGATCATTCAGTATGGATCTCGTTAACCCATAATTGAATATGATGTCTCTCTTGAACCCGTAATTGAATACTATTAGGACTTTCAAATGTTTCATGGAACTCAAAAATGTTGGAAGAAAGTATTTGCTTCCAGAAAAGAATAAAACTAAAGCCTCTGCTTGAGGACAATTCATGTCACACCACTAATACTTCTCCATGGAATCTGTATAGGTAAACCACAAATGCAGAATTCCATTAGAATATTGTGTTTATTGAATACACAAATGAAATCATTGCATTTCTTTAAAATATCTTTTGAAATCAAATTATCGAAATTACATATCGATAACCTAGTGGGTGTAGGATAAAATTCACCCGTGTCATTCACAGAAAGCATGAGAAAAAACCTAATACTATATATAAAACCAAGAAAAATTCAAATTCATCACTTTAGGGACCTCATAACCACCTTGCCAATACACATGTTCTGTTTGCAATTAGAAAAATTACCCAAATTACAATATGTTTACTCCACTTCTAGGGACCTCGTAACACCTTGCCAATACACAAGTATGTTCCCATTTGCAATTAGAAAAATTACCCAAATTACAATCTGTTTACTCCAGCATATGTTGGATGACTAGTGCAATCAATCCATTCTTTTTAGCCCTGGATTTGTTTCAGTTTAAAACAGAAGTATACAAATATACTTGTCCAATGTCTATGCTTTAACCATTCACCTTAAGATGTTTTTACAATATAATTTCCTAAGTCTATTTAATATCTTCATTATCATAAAAACCAACCTATATCCATCTTAACTCCACATCTACCACTCTTAGGGGGATGAAATCTATTTATTCCTCTGAGCACTTGGTAGACCGAGAATTAAGATGGATCTAAGATAGAATTTCCCCTTTAAATAGTCTATGCTCACATGAATACCATGGGTCAATACCATGGGTTATCATAAACCTGGAGCTTAAAATTACTATTAGTAATTTATAAAAATTAATAAAATTAATAGTTGATTTTTATTTTATTTTTTATTTTAACCAAGCTAAAATGTTTAACATACATTAAATTACAACATCCATTTTTACTCTTGATCCCGCGAGAGGGATCAAATACTTTTTCACTCTATGCTAGTTTGCATATTGCGATATTTGATACCTCTCGGGGGTTAGTAGATCCAGATTAAAGATGGATCTATGCTGGTTTAATTCCCCCATTCAAATAGGCTACATTTTGGTGAATACCATGGGTCAATACCATGTACCATTTTGGTGAATACCATGGGTCAATACCATGTGCCATTTTTATTTTTATTAATACTAATATTAGGGTTAATAATGTTTTTTGCATGGTATTACTAACAATCTAGTCCATGGTATTTGTCCCATAGTATTTTGCCCATAGGTTGCCCATAGGTTTCACCTAAATATAAGGCCTTTTTTTGAGTGTTCGTAAATATAAGCTGACTTATGGAGTAAATATAAAAAAAATGTTTTATTTCTTTACCATACCTCTCATCTATTTATATTTTTATTAATTTACCATACCTCTTTTACAAATATGGTATTTGGCCCATAGGATTCACTTAAATTAAACCTCTTTCTTGAGTCTTCATAAATAGAACGAGGGTTATGGACTAAATATAAAAAGAGGTTTTGTTTATTTACCATGTGTCTAATTTATTTATATTTTTATTTATTTACCATACCTTACAAATATGGTATTTGGCCCATAGGATTCACTTAAATAAAACCTCTTTCTTTCTTGAGCCTTCATAAATAGAAGGAGGGTTATGGAGTAAATATAAAAAGAGGTTTTATTTATTTACCATGCGTCTAGTTTATTTATATTTTTATTTATTTACCATATCTTTTGAGTAAGTATAAAAAGACGTTTTATTTATTTACCATACCTCTCATTTATTTATATTTTTATTAATTTACCATACCTCTTTTATAAATATGGTATTTGGGCCTTTGGCCCATAGGATTCATTTAAATAAAAGCTATTCTTGAAAATGGGTGAATGGATTCACTTAAATAAAACCTATTCTTGAAAATGGTGAATGGAAGGTTGTAACTCCTAATTTCAAGGGCTAAATTTACCTTTTTTACCCTCTACCTTAAAATAAGGTGGGCTATTTGAGGTGGTTTGTAAAAATGTACTATGATACAAAATATTCGCCCACTAAAAATTTAAAACCCCTTAATTTCGCCAAAGGGCGAACATTTTCCCCTAAAATCACCCCTAGTGTCAAGGTTCTTCTACTACAAATAGGGAAGAAAAGTGGGCCTCTAGGTGAGAGGTAGTAGTACCACCCAAGAAGAGACACACATGAACCAGAAATATTTGTCTAAAATCCAGTAAAATAGTCCACAAAGGATGTGACGGTCATTACAACTAACAAATGAAGAAAGATATGTCTAATATCATGCAGAATAGTCCACAAGGATGGGACCATGATAACAGCCATTACAACACATTCTCAATAAGATAACCACTAAACAACTAAAATAGTTCAACTATCTTAGCACATGTGAAAGAAAACATGAAATACAAACATCCGCATAATAGTCTTAAAAACATTCATAATCCATGCATGAAGAATGTGTTGACCTTGAAGGCTTATGTTATTAAGTAAAATTTCCAAGGCACATGTTTACAATGTACATCACTAGATCCAGTAGTGGAGAATTGGAGCCACTCCTTGCTCCTCAAGGAACTATTGTATCTCTCTAATGCTTTGTGGGAGGAACCAAGGTGAAAATTCCTTTTCTCATACAATGAGGGAGTATATATAACCAAGGGTGAATCTTTGACTACCCTCATGATTGTTTGACGTCTTATGACTTTTCAACTTACATGACTCTTTGCATTCCATGTGTGTCTTTTGGACTTACACTTTACAATATATTTTGAATACAATATACATGATCCACAATAGTGATGTGGCATATGACAACTCATGGCATGACATGACATGACAGTGCTGACATGGACTTCTTGCTGATGTAGCAATGTCAAGCAACAATTGTTGCTAAGTGTTGAGTGTCTTCTTCTTCTTTTCACCTTTGTATGAATTGGTGATAAGGAATCTTGGATGATCTCAAGTCTTGAGTTGCAGTGGCAAACTGATGTCCCTTCTACTTCTCTTGATTGAATAGGTTGCGTATTCATCTACAAATGTGTCTTTTAGCAATATTCCCTCCTTCATCCCCTTCTTCATCATCTTTCCATGGTGTGATAGAGTATGTGCATCTAAAATTCACTCATGACGAGACGACATCAGTCTGAAAATCCCCTAGTCTAAGATAATACATTTTGATCCATTAACCAAGCCATAATCATATGATAGGTCAAGAGAGAGGGTTCAGTGACAATGCAGTGTGTAGTTCTAGCTACCACGGGAAAATATTGAGGCTTGAGACTATGCAATGCACAGTTCAAGCAAGGCTGAGGGACAAGATTGTGAAGTTTCCAAAGCCAATGGGATAGGATGAAGGTATGGGCACTGGGAGAGCTCACTGTGTAGTTCTGAGAGTCAAGGATGGTTGGGCTACTATGTAGCTAAATAGTTTAAGGGCTCAAGGGATGAGATTGAGGCTTTGGGTTGCGAAGCGCGCGATTTAAGCCAGGCTGGGGGACATGATTGCATAATTCTAGAGGTCAAGGTCGGAGCTTGGGCACATAATTTGTGAAATGTAGCAGTCATGGGAGGCATTAACTACACATTTTCTAGTGTGAAGAAGTAGGGTCATAGCTAGAGGACTGAGGTCATGCAATGCACAGCTTAGGGGAGGCCCTGTGAAGCTAAGTTGTATGATCGGGATGTTTTTCCGAAAATGGCTATGTGTGAGATTAGTGAGGTTAGTGTGAACGGTGATGAACTTTGACTATGATTACACACTTATAATGTTTTGACGACACAACAATATAGATCATATGAACACATGAAAAAAATATTTCCCTCTGTGAGACAACAATACACCAAGTGTGACACCAAAGATGTACTTTACGACGACCATGATGACACTTGTGCGACAATGCCCAAAACTTTGGAAATGAGTGTGACAGGTACTTACAAGTTTAGAATAACTCATTTGCACAAATATGACCTTTGGGAACCATCAAAATTGGCTTATACACATGATGCGACAACCAACATGTTAAAATATGACACTTTTCCCATCATGCAAAAGGGAACAAAATACTTCAATAAATATCATGAAATAAGCTTCAATGTTTGCGACAATAATTGTCAAGACCAAGGAAGGATCTGAAATTAAGTGTAAGACAAAATTTTGGAGGTTGTTGTCACAACTACAATAGTTTCTTATGGGATTCATTATACATCACGTCAGGTTTCATCTAAGTGTGTCAAATGTAAGAGACATTCCTCTTCCATGGAAGTGGTAGGGACAAGTTCGATAGAAATTTTGAGGGATGGAATTTCACATTTAATAAAAAGAATTTATTCTAGACCATAAACCCTAGGAACATCATGAACCTAGTAGCAGTCCTAATAGAGGTTTGGTATGCCCACAAAGCCCCATAAAAAATAAATCCAATTCTAATATATGGACCCCTATCATACGTTGAAGCATCATTTTGAGAACTTTATTAATTGGCTCAACTTGCTTGTTTCCTTGAGGGTAGTAAGCAGTAGAAATTTCATGTGAGAATCCAAGCTTATCAGTCAGTTTGGACATCATGTGATTACAAAAAAAAATTCCATGGTCCATGACTACAACTTGTGGAACAACAAACCATGCAATAACATGGTTGGAGAAAAATATAGCAATTGTTTCATTAGTATTGTTATATAGGCATTGCACCAGCTCACTTGGTAAAATAGTCAACCACTACGATGACATAGCCATGCCCCCTGGCCGAGTGAGGGTTACATGTCATGAAATCAATGCCCCATTTTTCAAAAGGACCAACAGTGATAATAGGATGCAAAGGAGCAGGCGAAGTGTGGATCTTACGATTGTATATCTAGCATGCGTGACACTTTTGGATGACGAGGATGTAGTCGTGAAATATGGTAAGCCAAAAGTAACCATCTCATAGGATCTTCTGTGTGGTGGAATACCTAGAAAAATGACCACCACATGCCCCCGAATGGCATTCATTTAATACTTTCTTTGCCTCCTCATGGGTGAGACACCTTCGAAAAATCATATCGATACCGCAGAAATAGAGAGTGTCCCCAATTATAATATAATGTTTGGATTGATATCGCATACGCCGATGATTAGAGAGAGAGGTATTAGATCAGAAAGTTTGGGTCTTTAGATATATGATAATGTCTCCATACAATGTGTCATATACCGAGATCAGAAAATTACTCATCTGTAATAGAATCACTAGATGTTGTTTCAGTTTCATAATTGGGAAGGGCGCAAATTAACTCGACAAAAACTAGGGATTTATTCTACTTGGATTTGATGAATTCCAAATCAAACTCTTGTAGGATGACAATACACTTAGAGTATTTTTCCCCTAGTAGCTGTCGTGATAAGATCCACGTTATGGGTTTTCAATTTGAAACAAACGTAGTTTTGCAGAGCAGAATGTAATGGCGAAATATTTGGATTGCATGGACAACTTCCTATGGTGAAGTAAAATTATAAGTGTGGACACGAATGCATTCCTAGAGCCCGATAATGGGTCTAGCTACAACAGATACATTCTATGGAAGATTTCCTTAGGTTAGAATCAATTAAGAGGGCCTACCTCTTAGTCACTTATCCTGCTTGATGGTGTCCTCGCTTGCTCGTCCTAGCAATCTCTCGCTTCCTTCTTCAAGCTCCTGAAACAAGTAAACAACAACAACACACAAACATAATAATAGACAAATTGCAATTCAACCTACTTAATGAGTCAAGAAGCATTAACACATGGTTATATAATATTAAAAAACATGTAGGAAATCAATTGATAGTTTCATATATTAATATCAAAGAGAGATTACAACCATTCGTCTTGACGTTTTAGTCTTCCTCTAACAAGACCAGGTTCCCACACACTTCTGCTAGCATTCCATGATGGCTTCAAACAACAATAGTTTAAAGGCTCTTCCCTTTAGGCTTCACTCCAAACCAAACACACTTCTCCCTCACACAACTAGATGGCTACAACTAGTAATAGCTTGCTTGTCTAATCCAGAATAGTATACTCACACTCAACCAAAACTCTAACTATGACTGCCACTAGTTTGTGCTTGTGAAGAAGGGAGGTTTATATAGGAAATATGGATGGGAGATGGATCCTCTTCTCATGGGAGAAGGACTTATCCCTTGAAGTAGTTCCATCATTATATGGGAAAGGAGCCCAAACTTTCATCCTCGACCCCATCTGACCAAACCATTTACTAGACTTCTGTTACTGAGTTTATAGAGCTGGAAGATTCGACTATAATTCAAAAAACTTTCCATAACAGGACCGACACGATTGGAACACAGCTTAGTCACACCGGTTGGTGTAGGGAATAGTGCTAATCGCTGCACATTGGCACGGGGAAGACAAAGGCCATTAGCACCCCGGTGAGTACAAGGACAATGACAAAATGTTGTGTAAAAGATGCCCCCTAAAGCGTGAAGGATGAGCTAGAGTGAGGGATGAAATGCTTTATAAATTAGTGCAGGGAACCGGTCTACTGTTGGATAACGTGCAAGAAAGTACATATACATATACATAAACTGAGATCTCTGTCAAATGATACATGAGTTGTGGCATGGATGCAGCCATCCAGAGAATGATAATGTAAATGGATCTAGGTATGGGCATAACCGTCCATCAAAGAGGATCACATATGATAACTCATGGTCTGGTCGCAGCCAACCATCTGAAAGAGACATGCATATCATCATAAACCATGTCACGCTACTTCATAACCTGGACTTGTGTAATCTGAGTCTGGGGTCTTGTGCTCCAAAATGACCCTATCAAAGTAGAAATCCTAGCATGCGAATAGATGTGTTGACGTCAAACATGCTAGAAATTCACTTGATTACTATTCAATGATGTAAACTGTTAACAAGCGCGAGAGAAACCACCAATAATCAAAATGGTCCTCAAGGTACTATCATCACAATTCATAGAATGTGAATACATGAAATGGAGTCGAACACCCATGAAATCACTCGATTGAAAGCCAATGGTGTGAACTTGTTGTTGAGTGTGGAGAACTTGTCATTAGGGCATGCAAGCTCTAAGGTATTGGAAGGGATTCTCTCGGTCAACTTCCCGGATAATGAGTTGAAGTCGACGGAAAGCAATCATGTTGAAGGAGGGCCATAATGAATCCCACATCATCGACAGGAGACGAGAGGATGCAAAATGATTTTGGATGATACAGAGAATCAGAGGTAAGTCTAATTGCAGAAGGATAATTCTTGAACATATCAGCGACACAACTGGAAGTTTGGCAGATTTTGGATCCATAGGATCGGTGGTCATGATGACATATCAGAGATTAGATGGAAGGAAAAAATGAACAGCCTAAACCTAGGAAGGTCAACAATACAAAGGAGGATGTCCCAACTCGAAATGAAGCAAAGAGTGTCATGTTCAAGAGTGAGCTGCTTACATGACTAATAGATTTCCAAATTTTCCCCCCACCATTTCTGGTGAGTACCCCAATTATTGTTTAATCGCAAGCTTGGAGGAGATAGCATATGCTTGCACTGTGAGTTCATCCTTTGGACAAATCTGATCGAGTAAGTTTAACGAGCCCTAGGTAGGAGAAGCTCATGTTCATCATCGTGACAAATCCAATGTCATTTAATAGTTTAACGAGTTTGACAAAGGTGTAACTCGGTATCTTTTTCATGTTTATAGAGTTTGAAAAAGACACGTAAAAGGAAACTCCACATGGTCCCTTTTTGTACATTTGTGTCTCTTGATCCCAAAAAAGTAGAAAAAAAAACTTGAGAGAACTGCTTGACCATTTCATTCAAGGAGTACTTTTTCATAAATAGTGCCTCCCATCCCGGAAAAGGCATAAAATTATACTAGGTGCATGACATTTCACATCCATTAACGAGTTCGAAATGACAAGGGCTCAACCATATTTTCACTTTTAAAGGGTCGGAAAAGAGCTAAAAGTGGACCCCCCATTTTTATTCTCTTTAACGAGTCAAAAAGGGAAATTATACTCGAAAATCTTTTCATATGAGTTTAACGAGTCGAGAAAAGAGTTTAAATGTGACTCATCATCATCGTCGAACATCCATCACCTATTGCTGCACAAGTAAGGAAAAGCGTATTATCGAGTCCTTGAGGCAAAATAGGTCAAAAATATTTACAAAACATGATATTTTCATGAAAAAATGAATAAAAAGGGGAAAAGTAAATATATTTTTACCATTTACCATTTTACCTTTGTAGTGAAGACTTTTTACCCACCTTTTCCCTAGTTGTTCTAGAGCAGATTGTGGGGGATCCGAGAGGTCAATCAACGAACTGTCAGTTCCAGGTAACAACTGAAGCCCTGAGCTCCTTTTCCATGCTATTCATTTCTAGTTTTAGCCATTTTTTTGGATTTTTAGGAAGGTTTTTGAGAAAAAAATTCACCCTTGGTCGGCGTGATTTCCGAGCACGGGATCGCACCGGCCAAGGGTGATTTTCATAACTATCCGTGCCGACCGATGCAACTGTTTCTAAAATAGGCACACCGACCGGTGCGACTGTTTCTAAAATAGGCACACTGGCACCGTGGATAGGGAAAAATCATTTTTTCTCAAAAACTGATCGTTAAAACTTGAATTTTATGTGCCAAAATTGATAATTGACTCAAATTAATGGCTTTTGCAGGAGAAAAATTGTCGAAAATGGTGGATTTGAAGGAAAGAGAACATGAAGATGTTGACACCCAGGCATTGAATGATTCAAATTGCCTAGAGGCTTTGAGGGCTTGGGGGCTCCTCAAATTTTTCCTTACACCAAGGATGTGGGCCTAGCCCGAGTTTCTTCGATATTTGATAAGCCTTTGGGACATCAATCAGGAGATTTTTGACATTCGGGACCAAGAGCTGGAGTTGAAAACTTTAGATATCTACTTCATCACTGGACTGTGTCACAGAGGCGAGCCAGTGAACTTGTATGGGTCACGTCCGATCGGGGTAAGCATATCTTCCCTGATTACGAACCAATGCCCTGAGGCCCAGATTTCTAGTGTGCAGGATTTGACACTGAGGGTGCTTCTGTTGACTATCAACAGAGTGGTGGGGTCCCAGGTGGAACATGAGACTAACAAGTTGAAGTTCCTTTATTTTATTGACTGCACAGCTCCTATGATCTTCAACTGGGCAGAGGCCATGAAGATGAACATCAAGCGCTAGTTGTCCAAGGCTAAGGCGGGGAATCTGAAGCAATTTGGCTTCATATCAGTACTTGTGACCTTTTTCCAACAATCAGTGCCACTATTCCAATATCAGTTGACTGAGGTCGATCCTGCTACACCACGTGACCCACGAATAGCCCGCTGGATTCATTTGATGCCTAGGATCACTAGGGGTCAGCATATGTCATACTGACCTGAATTCTTCTCATCGCTATGATGACTGGAGGACTGGCCGTATAGTGGTACTGATTTCCATGGAGACCCTGATATGCTCTTGCCAGATGGAGAGGACTTCGATGACGAAGGTAAAAAATCAAATTTTTAATTTTCATATATTTTTAATTGTTTTTTGGTATATGCATGCTTATAACATTTATCTTGTTTACACAGATGTTGGACCAGAGCGACTAGCCGGGATGTCCTTGATAGCCAGGGCTGTCCCCCTTCCTATTAATGTTGTCGCCCCTTATTAGGAAGGTAGTGAGAATGAGGAGGAGATCGCAAGGAACCTCGAGGGGTTGACTCACAATATCCTGGAGTATGCTCGAATAGGAGACATGCCCTGGCGGTACCAGAGGCACACAGTGGGAGTCTAAGATCGGATCCACCGATTGCTGAGTCATGTTGCATGAGTTGTTTCATGCTACCATGAACACCATGCTGAGTAGTTCCTAAGTCCAGCATTTACATATTTTTTGAGGCCTACGTGCCACGAATGTATGAGGCCTGTGAGCCACTGATGTTATTATAGACACACATATTATTTTTTGGGGTTCTGATGTATCAGAAATTCTCAAATATATATATATATATATATATATATATATATATATTATATATATATATATATATATATATATATATATATATATATATATATATATATATATATGTTGTCTTTTCCTATCTATTATGGTACAAATGGTTTGTCTTATCTTTTACATGTTTCGTAAATGTCTATCCAACACGTAATTAGATAATGCATCTGTCAATGTATTCATGTGTCTAGGAATATGATGATATGTAATATATTCAAAATGTCTTTCCAATAGATGGATACGAAGATACATTCATAACATTTGAAAGTTCCTGATGGAATATTTCCCATTGAGTTGAAGGAAGACAAGCTGGGAATCCAAGTTGACAACCAAATCTTTGATGCCCAGAGCGATGGCTTCTGACAACAGTTCGATGACCGCACTGTATTCAACAATGTTGTTGGTTGTACGACCTAGGTAAATACCTTAAAGGTCAATCAACTCATTGTTAGGGTCATAGATAGCCCATGCCACAGATGATAGGTTCTAGGTACTACAGAAAGCACCATCGGCGAAACCAACGTGAGGAGTTGTTGACATCTGCAAAGCAAGAAAAGCATAATAAACAAGAAGGATGTTTGAAGACTATCACACAAAACCACGTTGTACAAAAATGAATCACACACTAATGTACATAAGTAACCATGCAAGATGACCTAAGCATAGTACCTTTTGAGGTAAAGCCCGTTTCGTGGCTTATCGAGAGTATTTCCTTCATAATCAATAACCTCGTAGGCTCCTTTCTACAAAATGAATTTTATAATATAGGGCCCATGCCACATAGGTTCAAACTTACCTGCCCCTAGCCTATCATTAGCTTGGTCATATAGCAGGACCAGATCACCCTTAGAGAAAGCACGAGGGGAGGCCGACTGATCGAAATGGGATTTGACCCATTTCTTTTGTGCTTTGATGACCAAGGCAGCGAGACTCATCATCTCGCCCAATCGTTCTAAATATAAGAGGCGTTCCTCTTGAGGTGATGTTTCGGGGAGGAGTTCAAAAACTAATTCTAGTGAAGGAATCTCACATTCGATTAGAAATGTTGCTTCCAGACCATAGACTAGCTGGAAAGGTGTGAAACCAGTGGCATCATTGGTTGAAGTTCGGTAGGCCCACAGAGATAAAAAGAGCATGAGATGCCAATTTGACTTGTGCATCCCAATAGTATGCTGAAGCATGGTGACCAAAACCTTGTTCACGGCTTCAACTTGGCCGTTGGCTTGAGGGTAATATGGGGTGAGCCATCGTGGTGCAAGCCCAATGTAGATTTCTGTTCTACCATCATGTAATCTTTGAAATGGGAGCGATGGTCTGTGACAATGGCTTGGGATATGTCGAACCTGGAAATAACATGGTTAAAAAGGAATTGAATTGTTGTCTTACCATCTGAAAAATATATAGGCATCACTTTGGCCCATTTGGTGAAATAATCCATAGCGACGATAATATAGACATGCCCCCTGGCCAAACGAGGGTTACATGTCATATAATCAATGCCCCATTTAGCAAAGGGACCAATGGTAATGATGCAGTGTAGGTGAGAGAGTGGGGCGCGCATCTTGTGTTGGTAAATTTGGCATTAGTGACACTTACGGACAGCAAGAATGTAATCTTTGAAAATAAAAGGCCGGAAATAACCAGGGTGAAGGATTTTCTGAGTTGTAGCATAACCAGACATATGACCACCACATGCCCCAGAGTGGCAATCATTGAGAGCTCTTTCAGCTTCCTCGATCATGAGGCATCAATGGAGAACAAAATTGACACTGACACGGTATAAAGTATTTCCAATAATACAATAGGGTTGGGAATGATGCTGAATCCTTCGATGATCATCCTTGGTCAATGCAGACCAAAACGTGGAGGTTTAGAGATACACAATGATATCACCGTACCATGGATCAAGGGTGCTAATTAGGAAAAGGGTCTCATCTGGAAGTTGTTCATCTACATCAGCAGGGAGATCTTTGGAGGGAAGGGAACAAATCAATTCAGCGAAAACAAGTGACTTCTTAGATTTGAACATAGTGAAGACCAAATCGAATTCTTGCAAGATAACGATCCATTTAGAATACTTGCCCCCCAGCAACTGATGATTTAGTATATAGGTCATAAGGTTGCATTTAGAAATCATTGTAGTCGTATGTAAAAGGATATAGTGCCGAAAGTGTTGAGCAACCTGAACAGCAGCCAAAGCCAACTTCTTGACATGTGCATAATGTGTTTTAGTGTCAAGGAGATTCCAACTAAGGTAGTATATCACATGTTCGTTGCCTTCGTCATTGTCTTGGACCAACACTATAGCAATGGTGCTAGGTGTTGTGGCTAAGTAAAGGAGGTAATCTCAATAATAGTCTAGTGGATGCAACAAAGGAGCATTTATGAGGATGGAATTAAGATCATCAAACGATCTTTGGGCCACCTCGTTCCATGCAAAGGGCATTCCTTATTTGAGTAACCATGTAAATCCTATGGCTAGCCCGACGTAGTTTGGTATAAAACGACGAAGAAAGTTGGCCTTTCCTTGCAGGCTCTGGAGTTGGTGCAGTGAAGATGGAGGGGGTAAATTTACAATGGCCTCGACTTTTAGCAGATCCAGGTGAATACTATCCTTGGAAACAATGAAGCCGAGGAGTCATCTTGATTCCACACAAAAAACACATTTGTGTGGATTCAACTGAATTTTATAGTGTCTGCAACGTAGAAAATCTGTCAAAGATGGTCTGCGTGATCTTGGCGCTTACGAGAATGGGCAGGGAGGTCATCCAAGTAAGGTTGGACAATGTTGCAAATATCATGAAATGCATAGGGCATTGCCCATTGAAATGTGGCTCCAACATTTTTGATGCCAAAAGGGAGATTTTTGTATGCAAACGTACCCCATGGGTAGATAAAGGTTGTCTTTTCTTGATCAGCTTGTGCGATATTAATCTGTCTATAACCAAAAAAACCGTCCATAAAGGAAAAGATCTCGCTTCCATCACATTCATCAATGATTTGATCAATGAACGGAGTAGGATAGTTGTCTTTAGGACAGGCACGATTAAGATCTTGATAATCCACACAAACATGGATCGTGCCTTGTTTTTTAGTCACCGGGACAATATTGGACACACAATCTGTAAGAGGGATGGGATAAATGAACCTATCTTTGAGAAGCTTTTCGACTCCACCCTTAATAGCAGCAGCCTTCCTAGGGTGCACCGAGTGAAGCAGTTGACGAACGGGCTTTGCGTGTGGATACGTTGGTATTTCATGCACCACAATTTTAGGATCGATGCCAGGCATTTCTTCGTAAGACCATGCAAACACATCACGGAATTCCTGAAATAGACAATTATATGTATTGATCTCATCCAGAGAACAAGATACCCCAATATGAACATGTTCAATGATACCGGGTTTGATATAAATGTCAATTGGCATCGTTTGGGTAATATTACCCAAATTTCTTTCTGACCATACTTCATGAGTAACAGTCGATGGTGGAAATGGAGAAGAGGACTCTTCAAAAGTGGTAGACATAACCATCAGGTGAGGCAGGAATGAGGAGCGATCATGAGTATCGATCCATGGCGATTCCTTGAGAGACATAATTTCCATGATACCTTCACCAACAAGGAAGGTCTCGGTTAAGGGATTGGATGATTCCAAAGTGCCAAGCCAGGAGGATTGAGAGTACATATTGAGAGAGGTCTTCGACCTATGAGAATCAAAGGATGCAGAGTTTGAAGCCAAAATAATTTCCACATAATTGACTTCGGCGAGACTAAGCGGCATAACCTCGCCCCAGGTATCAACAAGGTGTGGTGCAGGTATGACCCAGGGATCAGATTTGACCGAGATCATGTTGACAAAGGAAACATGAGGAGGTGGGAGTGGAAAAATTTCCATTAAGGAAGAATCTTTGAAGAGACCTACCCCCACACTCTCATAGGGAGCACTAGAGTGCTTGATGTATGGAACATTGCCATCCAAAGGGGAAGAGACAAAGAAAGACAGCTAATCAACGGTGATAATCTTCCCTTGATGGGAAAAACAAATCATGTGAAACAAAGAGTAGGCCATGGCATGCATGGCATGAGTCCAACTTCGGCCAAGTAGAAGATTATAATTAAGATTGGCGTCAACAATCCCTACTTCGACTTGCACTGTCTTGTTGTGATAGCACCATTTACCACTCTTGGTATATGTGATGCTTTGTTTATGGCCTAGGGCAACCCCTCCTTTCATAATTGGTCCAAATATATAAAAAAATAGTGTTTTATTCCTTATACGCTACTTTGCCCTAAGTGAAAAGTATGTACATGTGGGTCAGTCAATACCTAACCCATGTATATGTATTAAAACACTTTAAAAAAATTAAATTTCCTTAATTATGGGCAGAGTTCATGGGTTTTACCTGTTGATTACCTCTTATTTCCCGTGGCCCAACTATTTCCCAACTAAAAAACTAATTTGGAGAGGTATAAATAGACCTTTATGGGAAGGCCTTAAGGAGGAGGAGAGATAGAGTTATTATACTGAGATTATCCCTAACTAAGTCTGATGAATCCCTGTGCCTCATGAACTTCCCCAAGCTTTAGGAAACCCTTGTTTCCTTGATTATAGATGTCCTTCTGTTTGCTTGAGATATCATGGTGTTGGTGATGGAAGAAGATTGTTGAAGTATGGGATAGGACGAATCCAGAGGACAGTTCTGCTTGGAGCTAGAAGAAGACTCAGGTGAATTCTCTCCATGTTATTTATAGCTTACTGCAATAAAAGAAATGTTTTCTTGTTTCTGAAATTAACTATGTTTATGCATCAAATTATGTTTTAATTCATATATGAATGTCATTTTGAGGTATGATCAATCATTTGTTTATATGATATAAAGTCAATTTCGTGAATATGCTTTACTTCTATACTTCTATGTATGTTCGAATTAAATGATTTTCAGGTTCAAATAACATCAGGAGTTACAGAGGGTCTGAACCCTACGGGACCTACTTGAACGAAGGAAATCTGGGTACGGTCACTCTTACGTAGTTTGATAATATAAGGATCTTGCCTGAGATGTATGAGTATTTCTTGTTGTAGTTTGCTTCTGCTCTGTTGGGATTCTAACCCAAAGCACTAGGGTGCTTTCACCTGAAATAGAATTGGTGACTCCACTGGGGATAACAATCTTATTATTCCTGGTTTGGGTTGTTCATTCTCAATCAGGGCTCAGTCTCTGGTTTGCTTGTGGTTACAGTCTTATTTGGTCTACTAGACTCCTAGGCCTCAAGTCTGATCTTTTGGATCATACTTTGTTTTTTATTTTTTCTTGCAAAGCTTTGTATACGCTCTTTACTTTGTTTACAATAGCATATACATGCTTGTTTCTATAAAGTGAACTCTTGTATACGCAAGTTTCCTGTGTCAGAAGCACGTGTGCACACTTCTGTGTTTGAACACAGTCGCGTATGAAAATTTTTGCATTGTTTTTCCAAATCTCTCAACCCAGATAGATTTGTTGCCTGGTCTTTTCAGTTTCTGTGTGGTCAATTACTATTTGAAGAATTTAATTATTCTGCAAGTTTACTGTTTCAAAGTCTCTTCCTCATTGAGAAGATTTGGCCTAGGTTTGCTTCTTTAGAAAGTTTGTAATTTGTGTTTTGGCACACAAGACTTCGTCCTGAAGTTCTTGATTGTTCTGGTCCTCCAGAACACGAGATTTTTTCAATTTCAGTTTCAAGCTCGGATTTCAAATCTACTTGCTTTTCTCTCCTTTGTTTTATAGCCTCATAGCTTTTCTTGCTTTTTGAAAGTCTTTTTGACGAATTTGGAAGTATTTCTTTCCTGGACTTTTGGTTAGTCTTGTCAAGCTCTTTGCTACTATTTGGGTCGTTTTGTAAAAGTTGAAGTCTTTTTGCTCAAGTTCTCGTTCATTTTTGAGTTTGTAACTTGCAAAGACTCCTTGTTCGCTTTTTTCGATCTTTTGAGTTTTAGTAGCATTTTGGTGATTTCAAAAAGTTGTTTTGGTTTCTTCTTTAAAAAAGAAAATATCTCAAAAAAACTTGTTTTTGTTTTTCTTTTGCCAAGTTTGGTTTATGGTTTATTTTTGTTTTTGAAAGTGAATTGCAATCTTTTACAATTTGTCCTTCTTGTTTGGAGAGAATTTTGTGTTCAAAATTTGTATCCTCTTCAATACTTGAGTTGGCTCATTGTTAATTATAAGAAATTGCTTTTGGCTTTTTGAGTGATTTAGGATCTTGCATCTCCATTATATCTTGCATTAGGGTAGTTTGCATTGTTAAAGAATTCATAGTCTTTTAGTTTTTGGGTGTGTGAAGTGCGTTTCAAGAAAAGAAGAGAAAAAGTACTTTTCTTTGTAGAAGTTTCGTAGAACCCGTATAGGGATCTCTTTTCATCGAAGAAAGAATGATTGCATTCATGTAGTTAGTTTTTTATTGATTTCTGTTACGTCATAGAAACATCATTGGTTTCACTTCCATATTTACCCTTGACTTAAAGAACAACCATTAAAATCAAGTGATTAATTAAAATAAACTAGAACTTTTATGTTGTCATCAGAATACACCAACAAGTTTAGGTTTATTAGGGGCTTGGATTACGTGAGAGGAGAGTTAACTCTCCAAGGCCGCTCAAAATTGCAAAACATAGAATTTTGATTAATGAGAGAAATCCAATAACGTTAGGGGGACTGGGAAAGCTCTATAACTAGGAGTAAATCACGAGGGAGAGTGAATATAAGGATGAGAGATACCCCCTCTCTTACCTGTCGGATCTCGCCTCATGACTGTTCTGCCCGACTTCTGATACGAGTTGGTGACCATAGTTTCCTATCCTAGGGATCACATAGGTGGCTGTGGAGGGAATCACATGGCACCTAAGGTTGCCGTTGTATCACGTTCAACAGTACTTCTGGAGGAAACCCTTGTGAGGCTTGGGTGCTTGCACCAGCAAAGACTATTGTCTAGAGTTCAACGTAATTTCCTCTGATACCTTCAATAGTAGTTCTGGGGTGTAATTACCCCAGTCTATTTTCAGAAGGCCCTTGTTATTAACTTTCTTGTATTTTGGTGTCTGGTCCTAATCACCCGGAGCGAAAATACTAAAGAGTTATTTGACTGCTGATATCTTTAGGGAATTTGTAGTGAGTGTTCTTTGATCTTAGTTGGCCTATCTTTATAATTTTTTGAGTCTTTAAGTAGATCTTTTAAAAAACTCAAAGTGGTTGATTGACCATCTCGACGATCTAGGAGACTTTGTGGGCTTTCACCTACGAGTCCTGAGCCTTCCCCTAGAAGGCGTAGGAGCGATTCTTCCAGTGGTTTTCAACCATTGGCAACAAGCGAATCGGATATTGATCCTCCACTTGGGGTCATTAGTTCACAAGATATACCTAGCACCAGTAGAGAGTTAGAGAGGAACACACCAGTTCTTTCTTGATTACTTTTTCAGTCGGAAGATAATATTGAAGTGGAGAGCTTTTAGAGTTGGTTGTGGCTCTAAATTCTCTTCTTCCTTCTAATCGTCAAGATATTCTATTGTACGGCAGAACCTCGACTCATAGGCCTTCGAGCCCAGGTTTACATCCATCTATTCCTTCGATGATCACTATTTGAAGCATTCCATCTATGACGCTTGTTGCGAGCATGAAAACTCCCATATCTGTACAAGGAGGAGGAACTATTTCCATCCCTTCTATTACTCCCAGCACAGATTTATTTGGGTCTACTTCCATTTTGTAAGCGAGTGGAAGTTCTCAAGCTACTACATCCGGTTTTTCATTTATCCCTTATGGAATGCTGTCTCACGACATTCCTTCAATTCCGTTGAAAATATCATTGACCACCTCCACATCCACGATGAGTGGATCGTCTTCTTTTCAAGGTTTCCATTTTGGAAGTGGTCATATACCACACTCCAATCCAACAGTGAGGTCAATGCCTTTTTCTTTTACAAGTCAAGGTAATAACCCATTCCAAATTTGGACAAACCCTGCGGTTAGTGGGATAGGAATTGGGAATCAATTTTTCGGCCAACAAGGGAATGTGCTATATTCTTCAGTTAATTCGTTTCAAAATTTTCCACCCTTTGCTAATGCATGGAATCCTTATCAGGAGCTGTCAAATCCTTTTAACACTTCATTAGGGGGTAACTTCACTGGTTACGGAGGATTTTTGGTAGGAGTTGATCAAACTCCGAATTTTATTGGACCACAAGGAGCACCTTTTGGTTTAGTAGGCTCTACGATTTACTTCGAGAAACCTGGTGTTTTTCAAAGTCTAGTTCATTCTTTTTAGACCTTTGGGAACCCCGCTCGCACTGGATGGAATTCCCAAGGTCCGCCACGTCTCCCTTTTCTGGTCACGTTGAACTTTCCAGACTTAACTAAATTGACAAATGATCTGATTCGATATAATCCGGCTTGGCCTTCGGTCCCAACTAAACTTCCCTTGGGTATCCCAAAATTCGAAGGGAAGAGTGGTGAAGATCCAGGAGACCACGTAACCACATTTCACTTACGGTGCTCATCCAACTCCCTGATAGATGATTCGATCAGGTTGAGGTTAATTCAGTGCACCCTAACTGGAAATACAGCCAAATGGTATATAGAGTTTCCAGGGGGCACCTACACTTGTTTCTATGATTTGGATAATGTATTTTTGAACCATTTTCAATTACTTGTCCGATATGAAGCCAGAACTGAACTTCTGGCTAAGTTTCATCAAGACACCGCAACTCACATTTCGGATCATATCTAGGAATGGAAGAGGAGGAAAAGGCTTATCAAAGCTAAAATCCCACTAGAGTTCCTTCTCGAATAGTTTCTCAAATCATTACAACCTGATATCTCAAAGGATGTGTCTCTCTTTGGTGTTTATACGGAAGAGCAGGCCATTTTCCGAGCCGAGCAATTGGAACTGATATATTCTTAGTCTAGGATTCTTCAGAAAATTCCACCCGATGCTCCTAGATCTAAGGTCAATTTAGCCAAACCGAAACCAGGTCCCCATGCCGATGGTATAGTCGGATCAATTGATATTAATGCAGTGAACCTATTGAGTCAATTACAATAGTTTTCTCTACAAACTGCTTCTTCTACCCAGGCAGCATCGTCTATACCTACACCTTCCCAACCTACCTCTATAAACGTCGTCCAGACCACTAACCCCAAATGAAATCAACAATCTGATGGGAAGAAGAAGGGACGAGGTAAGAAGAAGAACCAGGAAGGGAAAGGCAATGCAAACAAACCTGGCAATGATGTTGGAGAGGGTAGGAAAGAGTCCAAGAAAAAGGTAAAATTTCCATGCAAGTTATGCAATGGAGATCATCTAACTCACCTCTACCCTAAGATGTAAGATGATCAGTGCTTATTAGTATAGCAAAGGTCCTTTATCTCCCAAGTTGTTCTGACTAACCCTTTTCGCCAAGGGCAGCAATTACTTGCTGGCGTGAATTCTAATGCTCATACCTCTGCCGGGAACAACTAGGAAGGGGAAAATTCGTCAAATGTTTATATGATGAGCTCTCATATCGATGTATCTATGCAAGCATGCGATTATGGTAAATCAAAAACATCTAAGGCTAAATCTGTTCCTGAAGCCACAAAACCACTTCATATTGAGCGGCCCTCTGTTGAGTCTATACCTCGAATACCGAAAGGCTCCGCAAAGCGCTCGATTATTAACCCTAATGCTAGGGCAAACCAAAACTACTCGATTGTAGAAGATCTGGCTCAAATTCCTTATGCTATGTTAGCATTGGAGGTACTCCAGTTGTGCCCTGCTCATAGAAGTGCTTTTATTTCGATAATTGGCACAGTAGATCCAAAGAATTATTTAGTGCTCACTTTTGATATGTTGAATGTCAAAAAGAGACTTCCTCACCATATGGCTTTCCAGATAATGTCCACATACCGAAAGACCAATATTTTTCAGACTGTTATATATGAGGGAGCTTCCCCATGCGTGATGTTTGTGTCATGTTGGAAGGCCATTGGGTCACCTTCAGTTGTTCCTTCACCGACTCTTTTGATGGCATTTGATGGACATTATCATAGGCTGCACATGATTATCCCGACCTTTCCTATATGTGTTGGGGGAAGGTAGTGAATATTGAGGTATAAATCGTCAATGCAAACATGGATTATAACCTCCTCTAAGGTAGGAATTGGATTTATGAGATGGATGCCATAGTTTCATCATTATTCTACATCCTCTATTTTCCTCATGAGGGGAGGATTGTTAGAGTTGATCAGTTAGATTATTCTCGAGGTGACTCTCACATAACTTCAGATTCTACCATTCCATTCGTGGATAATCCCCACCAACCTATTGAGAAAATAGGAGTTGGGATGTACTCTTCGGTAATGGGCATATTTGACCTTCCTGCTCCTACCACTAGAATTAATGTTATTTCATCCTCTAGGGGACCTTCTCGGAAAGAGTTCTTTTGAACTCATTATTTTTCGGACCCTTGGCCCTTACCTTCATCTACCACCATATTAGATGGAGGGCAGGTAGGTGGAATGGAATTTCCCATGTCTATAGTGGAACTTAGTTATCAATCTATCATTAACTCTGCAGACAACTGTCCCGTTCCTTTTTCACAAGAAGAGTTAGATGGCGATGTGGCTCCGGCTTGGACCCTCGATTCTACTTCAACTCTGGATTTCTTGGATAGTCTTACCATCTAAAGAAGCAATTTTGGAAGCAATGATGGGTGTGGATTGACCATGGGAGGATTTACATCATCATTCATATTTTCTCCCTCCATTGCATGAACTTGAATCTAGTTTGTCCAATTTGTCTACTAGTGATGTTTGTACAGTTCAAACCCTTTGGCTCCAGCACAATTTTCTGCCGAATGTAACATGTCAGTTATCTCACGAACTGTACCTGTAAATATCTCTAGGAATCCTAACGTAATAAAAAATATCTTCATCAGAGTTGATTGTTCCCCTGAAGAAATTCAAATCTATACCGATCTCTTTAAGGAGTTTCTTGTTCTCTTGGTCTTATGAGGAAATTCATGGAATTGATCCATCTATAGTCTAGCATGAAATCAATACATATGAAAACACCAAACCTATTCGTCAAAAACTTCAACCGGGCAATCCTCGGAAAGCAGCAGCTATTAAAGCTAAAGTTGAAAAGATGCTTAAGGCAGTTTTCATATATCTCGTTCCTCTAATTTATTAAGTTTCCAACCCAGTCCCGGTAGATAAGAAGCAACGAACGATCCGAGTATGTATCGACTTTAGGGATTTAAATAAAGCTTGTCCAAAAGACAATTACCCCATGCATTTTATTGATCAAATTGTTGATGAATGTGTGGGTAATGAAATTTTTTCGTTCATGGATGGATTCTCTGGTTACAATCAAATTACTATCCATCTAGAGGATCAACACAAGACAACCTTTATTTGTCCTTGGGGCACGTTTGCATACAAGAAGATGCCTTTTGGCCTTAAAAATGTTGGAGCCACTTTTTAGTGGGCCATGTCTTATGCCTTCCACGACATCAAACATGTTGTCGAAGCATACTTGGATGACTTAGCTACTTGTTCTCACAAGAGAATTGATCATCCCAGCCAACTTCAATTAGTCTTTGAAAGATGTCGGTTTTATAAAATCCGGTTGAAGCCGAATAAGTGTGTTTTTGCAATCACATTTGGTCAGTTGTTAGGATTCATTGTATCGACTGAAGGGATTTGAGTTGATCCTTTCAAGGTTGAGGCAATAATTCAGTTGCCTCCCCCGTCTTCCATTCATCAACTTCAAAGTCTCCAAGGAAGGGCAAATTTCTTGAGGATATTTATAGCAAATTACGCCAAGATTACCAAAGGATTTATGTGTTTTCTTAAGAAAGGAGTTCCATTTTTGTGGGACGATTTTGCGCAACTATCTTTTGATGCTTTCAAAAAAGCATTAAACTCTGCTCCATTATTGAGTCCACCAGATTATGGCAGAGATTTCATTTTGTATCTCGCTGTGGCAAAATCAACCATTGGTATGGTTCTAGTTCAGGAGGATGATGCTCTCAATGAGCATGTAATCTACTACTTGAGTTGAGGCTTAGTAGGACCTGAGCTATGCTATTCTCCCATCGAGAAATTGGCCTTGGCGGCTGTCCATGTTGTCTAGCGGCTTTGTCATTACATTCTGCTTCGTAAAACGTTCGTCTTAGCGGCTGTCAATCCTTTTCAGTTTTTCCTCAGTAGGTGAGTGATTGGGGGAAAGTATAATCGATGGATTGTTATTTTGCAAGAGTTCGATCTCAAATTCTTGTTAGCTAAATCTAAGAAGTCATTAGTTTTTGCGGAATTGATTTTGGAGCTGCCTTGTGAGGAAGTTATTGTTTATGAGGAAATTTTTCACGACGAACATTTATTCCTCATTTCTTCACTGGATCCCTAGTATAGAGATATCATTATATATCTCTAGACTTCGAAGTTTCCCCCTTCTTTCTCCAAATATGAGCATCGAAAGTTACGTCACCATGCCAGAAACTATGTTATTATTGGTGATACATTATATTGCAGAGAGGTTGACTCAATCCTTAGGCATTGCTTAACTTTGGAAGACACTGAGTCAGTACTTAATGATTGCCATAGTGGAGCTTATGGAGGTCATCTATCAGGGCTTGCAACAGCCCAGAAAATTTTGTGAGTAGGCTAATTTTGGCCTTCAATTTTTAAATACTGTATTGAAGCGGTCAAACATTGCCATCCTTGTCAAGTTTATACTTGGAAAATGGATGCGCATCCAGCTCCACTTTTTCCTGTTATCACTATTAGTCCATTTACGAAGTGGGGCATCGATTTTACAACTTGTAATTCACCTTCGGTAGGGAATCATAAGTACATCATTGTGGCCATCAAATACTTTACAAAGTGGTTTGAGGCCATGCCTACTTTCAAAAACGATAGTGAGACAACAACCTTGTTTCTCTTCAAATAGGTTATTTCATGATTTGGTATCCCAAGAGAGATTGTCACTAACCATGGTAGTCACTTCCAAAATCAACTGATGACCGAATTGGCTCTCCAGTTGGGCGTCCGGTAGGAGCATTCATCTCCATATTATCCTCAGGCCAATGGGCAAGTTGAAGCCGTGAATAAGTCCCTTAAGACCATCCTAAAAGGACAATTGATAAAACTCGATCCAATTGGCACATCAGGTTGTACCCAGCGCTTTGGGCATATCAAACCTCAGTTAAGATTGCCACTGGTTTTACTTTGTTTCAACTAGTTTATGGGTTGGAATCTATCTTCCCTATCGAATGTGAAATTCCGTCCCTTAAGCTAGCTATAGAACTTCTTCCGGATACATCTAGTCTCAAAGAACGCCTCGTTCATTTGGAACATCTTGATGAGCAGCATCGAGATGGAGACATAATAAACGAAGCCCATAATAAGAGGATTAAAACTCAATATGATCAAGTTGTTCGTCCTAGGGTTTTTTCTGAAGGTTACCTTTTCTTAGTCTATGACCAAGACAAAGATTCCTTGAGGGTAGGCAAGTTCAAATATTTGTGGTATGGTCCCTTTATAGTCAAGCGTGTTTTGGAAAAAGGGGCTTATGAATTAATTGATTTTGAAGGGAACAAGCTCACGGAGCCCACAAATGGGCTCTACCTTAAGAAGTATTTTTCTTAGGCTTCAACCGAGCAATTGCTTGTTTGTATATATTATATCTTTGTACATATTTATCTGGAATTTTGTGATATCAACATTTTTTGATATGCTTTGGCAGGTATTTATGGATGATTCGATATATTTCGGATTCGTCGATGGTGCAATTCGGCACACTGAGAATCTTGCTTCCGCGGCTTGGGTGATTTATTATCCATCTGGCCAGTTGATGGTGTCGAGGGGAGTATATATTGGCCTTGCTTCAAACAGCATTCCCAAATATACTGTCGTTATTAATTTATTATCCGAAGCAATACCTTATGGGATTGATTCATTGTTAGTTTATCTAGACCCACAACTAGTGGTGTTGCAGTTAAATAACACTTATCGGGTTCGTGATCCTTATTTATATTGCCAATTTTTGAGAGTGAGAGTGTTGCAACGATCATTTATTTATATCACATATGTTCACATTCCACGATCTGAGAATTCATTAGTAGACTCTATTGCTAATCAAGCATTAGATTGGCACATTAATCATTCATCAAATTAAATAACATAAAAAAAATTGAATCTGTATATATATCATAAAATCGCCTATATATAGATGGAGTGTTCAAAAAATAATATACAAAATTGTGACAGGATGCTCTCAAAATTTGGGCCTATGCCCATAATCATGTCCAGTCATACATAGATCTATCTATCGAGCTGGCTCAAGATGAGCGGCTAGAAAGTTAACCATAGCATTGGCTACATGCTGAAGTATCCAGACCCAGTCCCATGGTACCCCTACCACATGGTGTTGCATCTCCTTAGGAAAATCCTCTATAGCTATCATAGATACTTGGTGAGTTAGTCTCACCAAGTTTCTCTGAACAACATAAAGGACATTCTTTGTCTCAGATGTTGCCTCTTAGGGCCCTCTTCCACGATGCATGTGCCTTGGAAATCCATCAGATCTCATTGGACCCACATCTGGAACATGGTCGTTATATTTTTTCAGTATTTTGTCTCATCAAAAATAATTTTTCTAAGTTAATTTCATATTAAAAAAATTTACAAAAACTTAAAAATTGTTACCTACGTCTCCCCATGCTGCATTTGGTGGTAACACTAAGTTTAGATCTCCTTAGAAATCCATGTCAGCATATGGATAGTCATTGACCGCGATTATTTTTTGATCCCACTAGGTGAAAAACCCATCATCAAAGGTCATTTTGGGCGCATCACCACCCCCAAGGTGCTTCATCAGGTTAACCCATCTACCCATTCGTGGATCTATAGGGCTCCTGATGGACATGGATACTTTGGGACGTAGCCCAAACACCTTCTCGAAGAAGAATGAACACAAGATGGTTCCATATCCAAAGTTCTTCGTTTGACCCTTCTGTATAAAGGTCAATTGACTCTTCATGTTAGTCAGAAGAGGTGTGCACTGGTCAAATATTGTTGTAAGACATTCCACTGCCAGGCTCATAGATACTTGTCATGCCTGATGCAGGGAAGCTGACCCATTTTCCTATGCAATGGTAAATAGCAAAATCCTCAAGGATAAAATTTCCACATGTTTGATTGGAATTTGACTTCCAATCTTCTCTGGATGTCGAGGACAATATATATGGACATAGTCTTCCACTGAAAGACTACCTCTCATCCTGCCTGTCGAATGCACGAACTCCCCTCTTTGGGAGAGACTGGTAATAAAATAGATATCTTCGACCTCAATCCATAGAGGCATCTAGTTGATCATGAAAGCATTGTCCTCTACGCTCCAGTAGTGGATCAAAAGTTCTAGCAAGCGCGTATTGGCTTTCATATTTGGCATTTTGAAGAACTTAAGTAAGCCACAACCTCTCAATGCATCTAATGCATTTTGGTCATTCATTACCTCATTATCAATAGTGGTATGCTCTCTTTCCCTCTAAGTGATAGTCATCCTGCAAAAAATTGAAGTTTCAACCGTTAGTTTATATGTTAAATCTTTAACTCGCATACACACAGGTTCCCTTTACACACAGTCGCGTGTAGGGCTGTCGTATACGTGAGTTGCTCACATCCAACCCGCGTGTACACAGAGTTGAATTTTTGGGCATAGTTTCCCCCAGTCAAAACTTTGAAAAAATTTTTAAAAACTATCATAAAGCATTACAAGCAGGATTTGAGGATTACCTGGAGACTTTGGGGTGATTTGAATAGTCCAATTGTTTAGAGGAAAGCTTGCTTCATTTTTCTCTACAGCTCTTTGCTCCAAACAGAAATGAAAAAACTATGAGTCCAAAAGTCATTATAGAACTTTGAAATTGAAAAATATTTTTTCAAAAATTGATTTTTGTCTCATGATTTTTTTTGACCTGTGGGCTTGGATTGTCGAGAGTGGGTTGTTTTTACAGGAAATTTTGGAGAATTCCTTGAGATGTTGTTTCGGTCCCATGACCACTGACCCATCATGGAAGGTATCATTCTCTCACTAGCATTTAGGGTAGGGAAAACCATTTTCCGCTGCATCTTGCATAGTAGCCTCCATTTAGCGATACATTAGTTGTAGGGTCGACCTCATCAGATCTTGGTTAGCAAACCATTTTCACTTGCCAATTTTTAAATCATGATGCGATGGTAGAGCCATCCTTTACATGGACATCTTAGTTAGAACCTCGCTAACATTGGTTTCCCATGCTGCTATATTGAGTAGGGCCATGACTGATGTGTTGAAGACACATTCTCCTTTCTTCTGCGCTAATTTCTAGCCTTATACCCTAGAGGCTCCTTTGTGTTGAGTTGTACTGCTACATTGCATTTTGACTATTTGCACCTTTTGGCCTTATGCCGGCTTCACTTGGACTCGTGTTTAAGCCACTTATTTGACCATGTCTTCTGCAAAATCAACCATGCAATCACTTAGCTTCTGCAACTGGACGCATCCTTTTACCCATGGAAAGAGCATCCCTTTGAGTGTCCTTTACCAGTTTCACCTCCCTACATTGAGCATAGGAATGTTCCCCTCCCAGGAACTAGATCATTTGTTTCTCTGACACTCGTTCTTTCCACTGTACTATAGCATTCTTTTATTCTTTTTCCAACTTAAAGAAAAAGACAAAGAAATTTATATATTCCAAAAAGAGCAGGAACGGGACGACATTTCCATATTTTGTTGGTAGCTAGAGTCATTCGTGTCACCCTTGAACAAAACACTCAAAAGAAAGTCTCTCCTCCATTTGGGTCGGATTTGGTTTGACTTAGGAGCACCTTAATCTTGTTATTGAGTCAGTACTCCTTCGATTGGTTACCTCTTCCAATCATATGGAGAGTTTGCTTATGCCTCTTGCATGACAAACTTATACAGAGTTATCATATGATGCCATATAGTCACCATTGAGTAGTGCTTTTATTCAAGGGAAGTAAACCTGAGTCAGTCTCTCTGCGGTGTCTCTTGACCTTTTTTTCAGTCAGCCATCCATGGTTGTTAGTGTCATGTTTGTCATCACATCAGTTATATTGGTCCTTTTCTCGTGCCAGTTTCAGAAGGTCTCCATTGACTTCTTGCTAGCAGGTCTTGTCCTTATCGACTATGACAAATTGCTCTGAGGGCAGATCTAGAGCCTCAACCTAGCCCTATTTTCATTATTGATAGGTCATCTTGTGCTCAGCATCGATCAGTATCATGGGTTTTTGACTGAGTGGTTTCCCTTGTGTTCGACATCAACTTTCATTATCACACATTGGGATTCGTGTAGTGCTTGGTTTCCATTTGAACTTATTGGTGGATTCCTCGCCTCTGTGTCATCCTTCATTATTGGTTAGTTCAGAGGGTTTCTATCATGCGCTAGCTACATCTTGTGTACGCCAGAAACATGCTTCGATTGGGTTACTACATATTTTTCATTTGATTCCTTCCACATTATTGGCCTACGGGTTACACTCGCACTAGATTAATGAAGGATGCCTTAATGCTTTCCTTCTATTAGATCTTTCCTATCGACTACAGCTCATTTGCTCTGGGAAAAAGATCTAGAGTCCATTTGGCAGTACCTTGGCGTTTGCAGTCATCAGTGGCAAATTCCTTCACTATCGACAGTGGGAAATCATCATTGTCTCTTGATTGATAGATTCTTTCAAGTGTTCGGCTTCAACTCATTCATTTGCACTTGTTATATTGTACTAGGTACCTTGACTCTCATTATCATTATCGATGAGTAGGCTCGCGTTTGTTAACGATATACATCAATGACTAGTAATCAAACGATTTCTCACGTTGTTGACCTCATATCATTCATTCCCATTGTGTATAAATGTACCGCGGCAGTCGGTGAAGGCCTCGGGTTGCATCAGCATGTTTTGGTTCACTTGTCAGTTGCTCTTGTTGCTGCTAGTTGACACCATCCACCTTATATGTTGCAGTTCTTCACAACGACATCTTATATGCTAGCATCCGAGTTGCGATGTAGTATCATTTTATTCCATCATGTTCATTTGGTACTATTGGGATTAGCTTTTGACTCAGTCATCAACGTCATCCTTTAGAATCATTGATTGTCTTCTTATATGTGATATTCAGACATGTATGTTTTTGACCACGATCAGATGATCCATTATGTACTTTTAGTTCCTTTATACTAGTATACATATTGTATCTGCTTGTACTTGATATGTAGACATGCTTTACTTTCTCTGAGCATGGGTATGCCCACCTCAGACAGTAGTTTCTTTCTGATCTCTTTTGATGGCTTGGCAGGCTGAATTCTGGTGAAGTCCTTTTCAATCTCGGCATGATTCTTTCCATACACTTAATACATTTCGACCATCATGTACCACTTCTGACCTCATATATTAGGGGGCATCTGTTATAGCACCATTTACCACTCTTGGTATATGTGATGATTTTTTTATGGCCTAGGGAAACCCCTCCTTCTAGACTTAGTCCAAATATATAAAAAACAGTGTCTTATTCCCTTTATGCTACTTTGGCCTGAGCTAAAATTGTGTACACACGGGTCAGCCAATACCCAACCCACGTATATGTATTAAAACACTTTAAAAAATTAAATTTCCTTAATTATGGGCAGAGTTCATAGGTTTTACCTATTGATTACCTCCTATTTCTCATGGCCCAACTGTTTCCCAACTAAAAAAATAATTGGGAGAGGTATAAATAGACCTCCATAGGAAGGCCTTAAGGAGGAGAAGATGTAGAGTTATTATACTAAGATTATCCATGACTGAGTCCGACGAATCCCTATGCCTCATGCACTTCCCCAAGCTTCAGAAAACCCTTGTTTCCTTGGTTATAGATATCCTTCCTTTTGCTTGAGATATCATGGTGTTGGTGATGGAAGAAGATTGTTGAAGGCTTGGATAGGATGAATCTAGAGGACGGTTCCGCTTGGAGCAAGAAGAAGACTTAGGTGAATTCTCTCCATGTTATTTATAGCTTACTGCAATAAAAGAAATGTTGTCTTATTTAAGAAATTAATTATGTTTATGCATCAAATTATGTTTTAATTCATATATGAATGTCGTTTTGATGTATGATCAATCATTTGTTTATATGATATAAAGCCAATTTCGTAAATATGCTTTACTTCTATACTGCTATGTATGTATGAATTGAATTATTTTTAGGTTCAAAGAACATTGGGAGTCGCAGAGGGTTTGAACCCTGCGGGACCTACTCGAATGAAGGAAATCCGGTACAATCACTCTTACGTAGTTTGAGAATATAAACATCTTGCCTGAGTTGTATGGGTATTTCTTGTTGTAGTTTACTTCTTCTCTGTTGGAGTTCTAACCCAAAGCCCTAGGGTGCTTTCACCTAAAACACTTGCCTTCCAGGGTGATGGCAAGGTTAGGTAAGACACCAAAGGGTCACAAATCGTGCCCATTGAAAGCTTCCAAAGTGTTTAGAGACTGGTTTAGTGCAAGGGAACCAATAGCCTTCTAACATGCAGTTGACATGATGCAGGTGGAAGCACCTTCATTGATGACAGTGAGGTGGATGGTCTTCTCGTTAATGATTACCTGAATAAGAAAGGCAATCTGATGAGGGAGCCATGGAACATGGTTCTTCAGATCGAAACATATCAAATTAGAATCGGTGGGATTGATGCCCCTGATAGCGGACAACAAATATTTCCACTGTAGTTCGCAGCTTTGGAGTACCTCGAGAGTTGACATCGTTGATGGCATCTGAGCCAAATCCTCAACAATATTGTAGTGTTGAGCGGCTCAGGTGTTGGGATTATACGAGGATTTCTGCAGCACACCTCGAGAGGGTGGTTGCGTATTGGAATCAAGATTAGGGAGCTTGATTTGCAGAGGGACAGAACTCGAGGTAGAAGAAGAAAATGTAGCTTCTTTTTCTTTCCCAGCTGTCGGAGCTAGAGTTTGATAATCTTTCGATTGGGTGGCCACATTAATGGGCATTCTCATCATGAACACTTGAGATCCAGAGGTAGCAGACTGGGGTTGGTCTACCATTTGAGTTTGTTGAGACAAAAATGTCTCTTTAAGGATAGCAGGGGTCCCTTTGAGAAGTCAACTAATTTCGGATTGTCGAGGACAATCCTTAGTGTAGTGGTCCTCCTCACAAATGAGGCAGGGATACTTAGGTTTCCATTGCGAAGATTCTCCAGCAGACTATTTGGAAGGACCCTGTTTCGGGGCATCGGCTTTAGCTTTGCCTTTGCCTTTCCTTTTTCCTTTTGAGGATTTGTCTGTTGTGGTAGATTGGACAACGTGGACCTCTGAGGTTTTACCAGGGCCTGGCGGATTTTGAGACGAACTATTAGGAGAAGCATTCAAGACCGACTTCTGTTTGGAAGAAGTTTTTGCAGGGGTCTGGTATACTAAACCAATAACTCCATCAATGGGAGGAACAGTTGGTGACTTCGATGTTGCGGGATTGGATGATGGCCACAGAGCATTGGGTAACAACTCATATAAAGTGCTAGACTGAGAGTAAACCGGATCCAATTATTGGGCACAGGAAATGGCTTGCTCTTCAGTGACGCATCCACCCATAGCTATATCGCGAGTAATTGGGGCTATGAATGATTTGGTAAACCATTCAGTGAGCAACTGATCAGCTATCTCAAATTTGATTAGGCGACGTCTACGTCTCCATTCATGGATATGATTAGAGATGTGTGGCACAATGTCTTTCTTAAGAGATCTGAGCAAATAGGTGTCAGCTTCATAGCAAACCGACAACTGAAAATGTGCGAGGAAAGCCATGGCTAACAAATTGAAGTCATGGAAAGTACTTTGAGGTAGCTCGATGTACCATTTCGTTGAAGTACCCGTGAGGGTTCATTGGAAAAGACAAAGACAAATGGAATCGTCCACGTACGAGTTCGATGAGTACCAGAGGTGATATGTCATCACATGGGCCTGAGGATATTCTTTAGCTTTTCCATCGAACTTCAAGCAATCACTTGGTATCTTGGATGGCACCGGAAGCTAATACAACGAATGAAGGATCGGATCATTTGTAAGGCGCGATATATATGGAAACTCAACTGTAGCCAAGAAAGATAATTGAGTGTTAAAAGGCATGGGAGGTAATTAAGCAGGCCCATAGAGAGGAGCCCATCCCTACTGGTAAGGATTTTGGCCCCACAGTGGGGGATTTTGGCCATATGGCATCTGAGGCTGCCCCCATTATGGATTACCTTGACCATAGGGAGGATTCTGACCTTGAATACCTGGAAACTGTCTAAGCACAGGTTGTTGATAGGCAACGTATGGGTTAAAAGGCTGTTGAGCCTGTTGACCTTGGACATATGGGTACGGGACCTGTTGGACCTGTTGACCTTGGACATATCGTTTTCGAGCCTGTTGTCTGTGAACAAGAGGGTTTTGGACCTGCAGTCCTTGGGCATAAGGTTGATACACTTGTCACCCTTGGACGTAGGGGTTTTGTACCTAGTGCCCTTGGCGAGCAGGATTTTGAACCTATTGACCTAGGACAAGAGGATTCTGGGCCTGCTGCTATAAGAATTGACCTTGACCCTGCCCCTGCAAGGTTTGACCTTGTTGATATGTATACAAGGGTTGTTGCTGCCCTGGTTGGTTTTACTATTGAAAAGGCTAACCTTGTGGTTGCAAAATTTGTCCCTGGGGTTGCATAGGTTGGCCCTGTGAGGACATGGGTTGAGAGGTGTGTAGAGCATATTTCATCTGCTGTTGTGTGGTTTGTTGCAATTGCTGTAAGTATTGGCCTTGCGGTTGTTGCATGAGACCCTATTGCGAGATAATTTTCCCTTGCTGTTGCGTGGAGATCCCTTGCTGCAACAAAGGTTTCCCTTGCGGCACCAAAGGTTGCCCTAGATGTTGTAAAGGTTGTCCTTGCTATTGCAAGGGTACTAGAACAGTGCCCGGGAAATTACCGAACTGAATCTGGCCGTAGTCAGGCTAGATGTACTGCCTAGATGGGAGCGTGTAAGGTTGATTAACCGATCCTTGAGAACCATATGGAACATAAGGACTTTGGTATTGGACCTGAGCCCCATAGGTCTACTGATAATGAAAATTTCTCGATCCAGACAGACCAACAGTATTTTGAACCTATTGGTACTGGACATTGCTTGATCCAGTAGGGTCAGTAGGGTTATAAACAATACCAAAAAGGGGTTGGTTTATACCAAGCATGTGAGCTTGTCAGATGCTCACATTAGTGGCACCTGACACTATGGAGACATTTAGGTCCTACCCCCCAGGTCGTGGCCCAATCTGGCCACTGACTAATGGGACAGAAGAACTGATAGAGACAATCTTTGAAATTGTCGGTTGTGACTGATGTGTAACTAGGATCGATGATACAAGACTATTCGGAACATTGGGTTGCACCGGGACTGAAGTAACAGCCTGTTGGGAATTCTTGTTCGTGACCAATGGACCTGATGTAGGCCTAACGCCTGATGCACATATAGGATTATGGTAGAGTGATGAGGCACTAGATGTGCCTGAAACTAAGTGCCCCAAAGACACATAGTCGGGTGGCAACCTAGCAGGAATATCTTTCGAATAATTGAAACCCTCGAGATGAAACTAAATTTGCAATTCTTCCCCCTCAATAGTGTGTGGAGTAGAAACTTTGGACTCATCTGGAGATTGGCTGGAGAATTTCCATCGGGTTCCATGTTTGAAAACAAATGACGACGAATGGCCAAAAGTGTACTGGGGGATAGTTCCAAAGGAACACCTAGCTCGTTGTATGGACTATAAGGATGTTGCGGTGATATATCAACAATGTAAAACAGAGGGTTTAGAGGATAGATAACAATTCCAAGCTAACCATCAGTGGTCGACAAGTTCTCTGGAGTTCAAATGGGATTGTCTGGAGATTCCAGGCCAAGATCAACAGATGACCCTGAATCAAAAGTAGGCAGAGGACGACATGACAATGGTTGAACACTAAAAAAAATTGTGAGTTCAACATTTTGGTCCTCAAGTGACTCTGATAACTTAGGAAACAACTCCTCAGACAATCTCTCAGATAGAGGAGAGGAAGAGGAATTGGGTGAACCAGATGGTTCAACCACGATGACCTTGTCTTAGTCAACAGAACAAATAACTTCAAGGATTTAAAATGTCCTTTTAAGGGAACTCACAATTTGTTCAAAAAGACTAACAGGATGTTTTGGATCATGGGCAATCAATTATTAAGACACATAAAAGATGATTGTTCTTTCATTTTTTAAGAGTCGAGAAAGAAACAAAGACAACTCTATCACTTTCGATTGGAAATGAACTCGAAAGTACAAGTGCTCGAATGATCTTTTAAATTTAATGAGTCAAAAAGATCAAATGACTACCCTGGATGATCTAGGTAAACAGGATTACTAGGCAACCGTGAACTGCAGAATACCTCCTGGCGAACCAAGAAGTACGAGCAGGAAATCTCCCCGAATGCTGTGTTCGGTGTATCACATTCGCAAGGCGGCCGACTCGACATCCTAAGGATAAAAGGATTGCAGCCTGGTGGGGTCTCCCATTATATACTCAATAGTACGGGGAGCACAAATCCATGCTAGCGTTGTCTAATGTCGAAGCTAACGACAACTGCTAAGTTTAAAGACGTCGGAACACGTCTCTAGCCTAGACCTTCTAGATATGATCATTAATGTCAAATGCACCTTAGGTTAATTGAATTCATTTTAGAGTTGATCTTGAGTTAAGTTTCAGTTTTCAAGTCTTCGCAATGCTACTCGAAAAACCTAAAATGAAACTAAATGGGACAAGACCCTTTCAATTCGATGAAATGCCTACACTAGAGAGGGTAGAAACTACTCAATCAAATGCAAAAAATCAAGCAACTAAAAATGAAATGATCTTTCACTACTTCACTTTTCAACAAATAAACTAATGAAAAATGCATTCCAATTCCTAATTTCCTGACAAGCACTTCTCTATTAGTCCTTTCAAAATGAAAAAATTATCTTCCTTTTTCAAATGTTGGTGCAATTCTAGTCTCTAAAAAGATGCAACATGCTAGAATTTCATACTTTCTCATGAAACAACGACGCAAACTTCGCATACGAACTTTCAATGAAAAAGTTTTCGAGACAATGAGCTCTTCAAGTAGATGAAAACATGAAAAGAGAAGTTCATTCAAATCAATGAAACACTGACTTTACCAAACACAAGGCCAACAATGTAATCTATGCCAAAAAGAGACGTTAAAGATAGTAAACGAAACTTTTTCAAACTTGTGTAAAAAGAGGTCAAATTCATAAAAGGACCAAAAAGCAAATGCAAGGAGTAAACACACCTACAACCAGACTCACTGAGTCCACAAGATGTTGAATGGGTGACTAACTAGATGCCTTAGTGTCGTGGGCCACTCAATGACTCAATCAATCAAATAGCAAGATGACAAGCGAACAAGCAAGCAAAACCAAATGAAAAGTAGCCTTTTAATCAAGGATAAAACAGTAAAAAAGGCTCACGGGGTAAAAAACACAAGAGCAAAACACACTGACCAAGATTGGGGCCAAGCCCTAATCTTCACTTACAGGCATCGACGCGACTCCCTAACTGACAACAAGCGCCAGAGGCTGGTTGGCGCGACTGTTCCTCAAAAATTCGCATTGGTTGGCATGATTTTCAAAGGATTAACCACTTTAACCGAGGTAACTAAGGAAAAAAAAATCAAAACAGGGACCAGATCTGTTGCTATGAATTTTAGACTTCGGCCAGTAAGCAGGAGAAAAGAAATAGAACCAAAGGGAAAACCTGACAGTAGAAAAGTTCTCACGAAATCATGAAATCCAAAACAAACAAAAAGATGGGATCTCCCCAATGGAGTTGCCAATTTGTGATGAAGTAAAATTATAAGTGCAGACACGAACGAATTCCTCTAGCCCGATAATGGCTCTAGCCACAACAAATACATTCTATGGAAGATTTCCTTAGGTTAGAACCAATGAAGAGGGCCTACCTCTTGGTCACTTATCCTGCTTGATGGTGTCCTCGCTTGCTTGTCCCAGCAATCTCTCGCTTCCTTCTTCAAGCTCCTGAAACAAGTAAACAACAACAACACACAAACATAATAATAGACAAATTGCAATTCAACCTACTTAACTAGTCAAGAAGCATTAAGACATGGATATGTAATATTACAAAACATGTAGGAAATCAATAGATAGTTGCATATATTAATAACAAAGAGATATTACAACCATTCGTCTTCATGTTGCAATATTCCTCTAACAAGACCAGGTTCCCACACACTTCTACTAGAATTCCATGATGGCTTCAAACAACAATAGTTTAAAGGCTCTTCCCTTTAGGCTTCACTCTAGACCAAGCACACTTCTCCCTCACACAACTAGATGGCCACAACTAGTAATATCTTGCTTATCTAATCCAAAATAGTATACTCACACTCAGACAAAACTCTAACTATGACTGCCACTAGTTTGTGCTTGGGAAGAAGGGAGGTTTATATAGGAAATATGTATGGGAGATGGATCCTCTTCTCATGGGAGGACTTATCCCTTGAGGTAGTTCCATCATTATAGGGGAAAGGAGCCCAAATTGTCATCCTCAACCCCATCTAGCCAAACCATTTACTAGACTTCTGTTACAGAGCTTCTAGAGCTGGAAGCTTTGGCTCTAATTTAAAAAAATTTCCATAATAGGACCGGTGCAACTGGAACACAGCCCAGTCGCACCGGTCGGTGCGGGGAATAGTGCTAATCTTTGCACATCGGCACGGGGAAGACAAAGACCATTAGCACTGGTCTTGTAAACTGGGCAAAAAATAAGTTTAAGAGGAAATGGTGCAAAAGAGAAATGATCTGCTCATGAAGAGGAACACAATGGGAGTTTCTTCATGAAGGCAAACCATGCAGGATTCACTGTAGAGGTCCTCCAGGATCAAGGAACGGGGAGTACAGGGACCATGAAAAAATGTTGTGTAACACTTCCAAAGCCAACTTTTGGACATGGGTATACTTGGCTTTGGTATCATTGAGATTATGACTCAAGTAATAAATACGATGTTTAGTTCGTACATCATCCTCTTGAACCAATACCATAGCAATGGTAGTAAATGCAGCGGTGAGGTACTTGAAATAATTGAATTTGTAATCTGGGGGATATAACAAGGATGCCTGAATCAGTACATCTTGCAAGGCATCAAACGCCTTTTGAGAAACATTGTCCCAATGGAAGGGAACCCCTTTCTTTAACAAGCAAGTAAATTTGTTGGTTAGTGTTGGCTTATAGGAGCTTGACCCAGGTTCGGAAGAGTTATTTAGCCAAACAAGTCCTGCAGCTACCGGCCCTTTCGACAATAGCCCGTGGAGCGCGGACTGAGGTCTCACCTGAGGTAGTAGGGGAGAGTGTTGGAACCAGGTTTCCTCACCCTTGGGATGTCTTGATGTGTTCTAGAGGTTTCACACATTGCTCCATGGCTTCACGCCACTCGGCTCCATGTAGATCCGGGCCAGAATATTCCTTAATACTTATTAATGCGCTTGTTTATAGATTAAATCTACTTTATATGGTATTTAAGCAAACATTTAACAGAATTAACCAGTTAGTGCACTTAGAATAGATACAGATTCACATAAATTCATATCATAAACATCTGCGCATAGATCAAACAGTATATTAACCATACATTAGCCAGATCCACAATACTTCAGATTTAACACAATTTCATAATCAACTTATCTTTATTCAATTTCTTCACCAATACATCCAAATCCGTCTTACACACTCTACATAGCTACGAACTCTACCAGGCCTCTGCACACACAGCTGCAAAGCCTCTATCTACTACCTGTTGGAAATAATACTGAGAGGGGGGGGGGGGGAATCAGTATTATCAAGTCAAATATTACTTTTCAAAAATCAAATGATATACGCTACTTCAGTTAATTAAACCTGCGTATATACACAACTATGCAAAAGGAAACCCACGTATACAAAGCAAACTTTTAATTTACTTTATCTTTCTGATGTTGATTATTAATCTGTGTTTTAGAATCAAATAACCAGTAACCAAAAACAGTAAAACAGAGCAGAAAGGCAATCACACATAAGAACATAAGATATAAGGTGGAAACCCAATGTGGGTGAAAACCACCTGCTGTTCATCTCTATCTTCTTTTAAATTAGAAACTTCTTTTACAATGTACTGGTGCAGTCCTTTACCAGTACGTAGGCTGCAACCTGCAAAGAGCTACAACCCTCTCTCGTTTTCCAGCTTCTCCTGGAAGGGAGCTACAACCCCCTTTAGCTCTTGCACTAGCCAAGATACTAGTACATAGGTGCTGGCCTACTGAAGGCTAAAACCTTCTTTTTCTTCCAGGGACCACGTTTCATAAATTTTCAGACTGGATCCATGAACATCAATCAATCATCAAGAATTTCTCCATCAATCAATCTCCTTTTCACCAATTTGATCTGAATCAAGTAGATACTTCTCTGACAGCTATACCCAAAACACAGTACCAGAAACCACACACCAGAACCCAGAACACAACAGCAATGAACAGAAGCAGCTAGATCACAACTCAAAATATATACCCTATTTCAATAACCTGCAACATGTGTGCATACGCCTCTGTGTCTGGAACAACCTGCGTATACGTTTTTTTCATTCACTGAACCAGCGTGTATACGCGCCTTAGCTTCACTGAACCTACGTACAGATCTATAAAAGATAATTCGCTCTTTCAGATATTCAAACACTAATTAACCCAGATTATCAGTCTTATAGATCAAGCAAGCGCCACATACAACAAACCAAAATAATACAAGATACTATCATTCAAGATTAAAGATTATGACCCATCAAATAGAACTTATCCTTTTCTTTGCGCTAAGGTTCCTCCTTCATTCAGATTCAGATCTGCACCATAGTCCAATTACCAGTATTCCAGATCTAGCACTTTATCAGATATTCAATAATAATTTAGATCCTACTTTGCCACATGATCTCCTTCCTCTTTTATAGTCTTAGGCCTTCCACAATACCACGGTCAAAAACCATAATAAACCAATACCATGGACCCAATACTTGGGATCAACACTTCTGACGAGATACCATGGTCCAAAACCATAGGTTCAAATACCAAGGACTAACTTCCACGGACCAAAGCTAAGTTCTTCAACATATACGCGCCTTTGTAACGTCTAACCCGCGTGTATATGTGTCTTCGTCTAGATGAACCTGCGTATATGTCTTTTCCTCCATTCTGAAAGCCTGAACTGAGATCTGTTACCTAAGTGAGTTGCCATCAAGGACAACACCTGTGCCATGGCTCCAAACCTGTGCCATAATGCCAACACCATATAACAACATATGTAGTACATGGTTCGCAACCACAACCAAAAGTATAATTAATAACGTATTTTATATGATTTAATTTAATTAAATATTGAATATCATGCCACGTGCTTAACATGCACTACATGATTGCATGCATGGAATTTTTAGGAGTTTTTATAACATGATGTTAGTCAAAATTAAAAAAGCCCTCGTTTCTCTGTTGTGAAAATGAATATTTCAGGGAATGGTTTGTGTAGGAATTTGAAAGATGCTAGAACCAAAAGCTTTGGCCGAAACATGTGGAGAGAGGATTGAGCGGTGGAGAGAAGCTCATGAAGTATCACTAATCAACGGAAAAACAAAAATATTTAGCCCAACATAAATCAAATTTTTTGTTGCTCATTTCATATTTTTATTTATTTAATTTCTATATAATGAAATGCCATTTGAAAAGCACATAAATACCAGATGACACAACATTTTATCTCTAGTTCTTATACAAATTCATCGAATATTTATTTGAGTTCGTATCTTCCTTTATATTGATTCTTAAATTATTAAAAACTTCAACCAACTTGAAAGAATCAAAACTATCCTTCCAAAATAAGATTATCTTCCCAAAATGTAGTCTAATGTCTCATGTTTCTACCTCTTTGAATAAGATTATCCTCCCAAAATAAGGAAGGAGAAGAGAAATATGTTAGTTCACATACAAAATCATTTCAGATGGAAATGGCTTTAAAATTATAGTAAACCACAAGTGATTTCAGTATTCTAGACATTGAACTGTCCTTTTCAAAAATATAGCAAACTAAAAAATTATGCCAAACACAAGACGCTAATATTTGTAACAAATTTAAATTGGAATACCCTACTTTTGAACACTTGGAGTGCACCCAAGCATAATGTACGGTGGGTTGGTTTCAAAAAATTGAACTAGTTTCACGAATTTATTATTTCAATTTGGTTTGCTTGCCATGCCATGGTATCAATACATTATTGCATTCTTACTGCTTCCCTAATTTCTCCTTTGATGCGCCCGGTAGGGAATACCGCTACCTCTAGCCCTTGTTTGAAATAGTTACGAAGAAAGTTACTTAGATTTTCAAATTTTTTTTGGGGACCGTGTGAGTTGTAAATTTTAACTTGATTATTTGGTTCAATGTTTATGAATCTAAGTCTGGGTTACTTTTTCTACATGTTAGTTGGGTTGCAAATTCATCACTAGATTTTCGATTTGTTTCGATGACGGTGTGAGTTGTACGTTCAGTTCAATTCAGTTTTGTTTTGTTTTTGTTGTTTTTTTATTTCTTTTTACGATTTTTTTATTTATTTATTTATTAACATTTTATATATTCAAATAAGATCATTTATACAAACTGAATTTTAAAAATAAGATTTCACAAAAAAATCTAATTAAAAAAAATCAAAATCCATATAAATATATAAAAATAGAATTTCAACGAAAAAAAATAAAAATAAAAACGTAAAGTAGATAAACAAGAATAAAAACATAAAGTAGATAAATGAAATATAGTTCCAGTGGTCTAGTACTGATTTACATGTATCTCAAAATAAATTAATGATGAAGTCATTGAATAAACAAAGTAAACTGCAAACAATGCAATTGTTGGTAATCCTAAAAATCCTCCTTTTTCCCTTTCCCTGAAGTATTTCCATGTGATAAGATCATTAAAAATGAATTTATCTCTATAAATCATGATGTCGTTGATGTTTTCCACTCCATGATAGAAGATTAATATTTGTCAATGCACAAAGGTGTGGGTGTTGTTGATATCTTGCCAAGTTCATATTGGTTCATCCTTTAGTCTTTTCACGAAAATGATTTTATATTTTTCAATCCGATCGTCTGTGGAGACTCCTCCTTTTGACAAGATGCTAATAAATATCCATAGGCAAAACATAAAAGATATTGAGATTGTCTTATACTTAATTTACACTTTTCAGTACAGTTTGATTTTAAAAATAAAATAAAGTAAAGTTAAACATTTCATGATCCAGATTGGATCATTATATTATTTGTCATCCATTTTTATGCATATAGAATGGAAAAAATGGAGGAATTAACTCATGGGACCATTTTTATCGGAAGGACCTAGTTTGGAAAAATAAGGTTAGAAACTTTCGAGGAGAATTTTGAGGCATCGAATGATGTTTTTGGGGGGTAAAGCTGGAATTTTTTTTTATGTTATTCTACACACAAATATCATTCCAATGACGTAAGAAGTGCGTCAGTCAGAGTCTATATGCAAAATTTATTCCACCCAGAAGTTGGCCTTCCTATATTCACACCCCTAATTTGAGTGGATCCCATGTTAACCCCCATTATTCATGGAAAAGGGGCTAGCCACACGATTATGATGTAAAAGACTCTAGAAGAGTTTATATTGTAACTCTAGTTAAGAGTTGAGGTAGTCAAACTTAACCACTAGTAGGCCATTAGGTTGTGTTATAAACGAACCACTAGGAGGAGGCATTCCATTCTTTTGAGTGCATTTGTTCGATAGTTGATAAAAAATTTCCAAGAGGGATAGGTGGTAGACCACACAAAGAGGATTTATGCAAAGTAGCATCTCACGAGGCACAAGCCATACTTTTTTGTATTTGCTGCCATATTTCTAGACAGAGAACGAGAGTAGAGCGACCTCACCTTCCAATTGGGTTTTATCCCTAAAGGGTTTCCCAAAGCATATATTATGTCTTATGCATGTGAACTCTTATTTTTTGTTCTCTATTTTCTTCTTAATTTTCATTTGTATGCATACACTATTCACAATAAAATCTACAAATTTAGAAATCTAATAAAACTGTAATAATGTAAAATTTTGGATTTTAAATATAATTATCAGATATGTTGTGATGAAATGTCCAATGGAATATCCACGATAGTTTACCCATCATATTGCTACCATAGCAGGTTTCTTTGGGTATTTTGTGGATATTTGCAGGGAATCTAGATCGGTGGGGCCTAAAATCGTAAAACCCTAATCATGGATGATGAATATGTGAATGACTCTCATGATCTTGTAGTTCATGGTTGGATAAAGTCACATATATAAATCATAATGTAAACCTCGTCATGGCGACCCTGAGCAATAAGTCTGGGATCTTTGGATAAGATGGGGGTTCAAATGCAGAGGAAAAATCAAAAGGGGGATTGGGAGATTGGGAAGAAACGAAGAACCAACTAAAGAAGAACCCAAAAAAGATCAACCTATTTTGAGTGCGGTGAACTAATAACAATCCCTATTTAAAATGGAAGAAAAAGTCGATATCAAGTCATATGACAACGACATCAATGCTATGAAGCTAAATCACTGGTTTCAACAACTGAGTCCATCACATCTAGGAGGAACAAAAGAATTTATTTGCACAGTTGAAATTAGAGGGCCATGCACTGACTTGGTAGGATATTCACACAGAGAGCCTACGATAGGAGAGATAGCCTCTAAAGGCTAATTTAGATTACTTCAAAACCCTCATTAAGTCACATTTTTACCCTATTAGTTATGTATAAGACCAATGTATCCGGTGGTACTACTTCAGGTAAAAGGTGGGCCAAAGGGTGCAAGAGCACACAAAAAAGTTTAGAAGATGGCCATAATGTTGGGTATCTCTCCAAAGAACCCAAATGTACCCCTCAATTATTTTGGGGTCTACACCACCACTTGCGCAAGAAAATGATGTTGTTCAAGCCAAGGTCAGTGGACGAGGCTTGTGTATAGGCACAATACCTGAAAAACATAGTCTTGAAGAGGGTGCAATCAAGTGGATCAAAGTAGAAGGAGAAACAATATGCTTCTAAGGAGGGGAAGAAGAAGAAAAAAGGAGGAAAAGATAAAAATATTACAACCACAATACAACAGTGCAAAGATCCTAGTAACCACAACAACCACTACAACATTGATGGCCATATAAAGGAGAAGTGTTGGAAGTTGTATCTAGATTTGAAACCAAAGGAAAAAAAAAAAAAGATAATAAGAAGAATGTTGTGGCCATTGACTCGAGCAACCAAGTTGAAAGAAACTCGGATGTGGATGAGAAGATTGTATGTACATCAGTGTAAAAGGAGGTAAATCTTGTTAAGTTTTCTATGGGATGAATTGTTATTTGCTTTTATAATTGAATTTATATACTTTTCATTATTTACATATTCATTCCCCCAATACCATCATTAACAACATTTGAAATTATATATAAAGAACAACATCATCAAGAGCGAAATGAAAATAAAAGGAACACGAGAAGAAAAACACACACACATGGAGATAGCAATATTGGCCAGAGATCAGGGCAAAACCCCACAAGGGGGAAACCCTTCTTCTTGTATTAGATTTCATAAATTTTTCAACTAAGATACAAAGTAGATCAATATCATTTTAAATCCTATCAGGCCATCTAGGGCCAATCCAGAGGGGTTCACAACTAGACCACTATTGTTCCCATACAATCATATCAATACATATACGGTACTATTACTGTAATGCAATGTTGTCAATACTATATTGTGTACGCTGCCAAATCAATGTAGCTAATACTACATATATGTTATAACCCAGAAGTACCAAACTTAGATTCAAAGAATGATTTCCATACCAATACATACATATGCTAAACTACTGAATCTTAACATACCGTGTTGTATGTTTTTATGCTGAGACTATATGCAAAGAAATGGGACCAATAGTGAAAGTGATGTCAACATATTGATGTCCATGTTGCAATGAAGCGATGACAGTGGATATATACAATGCAACACATGCCAACAAATATATATAAAAGATTCCCATAAGATATATATGCGATGATAAGAACAAAGCAAGGCCCATACTATGTGATTGTGTGTCATTCGTCGAGCCACAGAAAAATATGATAGCCATAGTGAAAACATATGCCCATCTGACAGATATCATATTTGTATTGAGATTAGTATATACGATTGTGCCAAGACTCGTTCATAACATTTCTAATGATAGTGGCGAAACTACAGTGAAATGTAGAGACTTCTATGCAGTTATGCTAATAAGATCCCAGATAGATCATATTTTAACGTAACATAAAGAGCGTATAGATCAGTTGAATTTTATATGTGATGCGAAACATATAATATAAAGGATCATAGTATAATAGTATATCACGATCGTTCCATATGTGTTACACTATCGATTCAAGAGACAATACCATGCATACGTGCAATATCAATCAAGCGTAAGTTCATTACAGCGTGGTCATACAATGAGAAGAGATAACGGACCAGAGAGAAAGAACATATGATATAGAGCGAAATACCTATAGCTTCTGAGACAGATCTTCATGAGAGAGAAGCCTTGTGAGGGAGTAGACTAATGAACCTCAGACCCATCAAAGTCTTAGAGCCATCGAACTAAATCACAAAGAGGGAAAGATGATTCTCATGGTTAGTTGTTTGCACATTGGAGTCTTATTTATAGTCAATGAATGGGAGTCAAATGATAAGCCAACATATCAATTTTAAATTAAAAAGTTCCCCCTCCAATAAAAGGTGATTAGGAGTTAAATCATTCTTATTTTTATTTTTATTTTTATGATAATAGTCTTCTTGTAATAATAATTCCTTTGCTTAACCAAATGAGAGAAGAAGTGCTAGGGAATTTCTCCCTAGCTTCCAAGTTTAAGAGTAGCCTTCAACAAAAGGAAGAGAAATAAATGATCAAATTATTCCATATAAAGGTATAGGTTAAGAAGATGAAGATTAATTCTTTGTTTGAATTAGGATCATAAGCAAATCTCATTGTAGCAGAGTTGGTCAAGAAGTTGGTACTCGAAGTTCATGATCATCAAAAACCATATCCACCGAGATAGGTAAATAAGGATTCAGAGTTGAAAGTAACAAAACAATGCAAAATTAGATTTGCTATCAATGTTGATTTTATTAATGAAGTAGAACTAGATGTGGTTCCCCTTGACATATGTGGAGTCACGTTTGTGAGTCTCTACATGTACATGTGAGATGCGATATTCATGTGAAGCTCCAACCAATACTAGCACATCAAGGATGTAAAAACATTAATCATCAACATGCCCAAAGGCAAGTTGAAAATCTCACTAGTAAGTGCTAAACAAGCCAATATGTTGATTAGATATAGCAGGAAGTATGTTTTATTGTTTTTAAGAGAAACTCAGTCTTTAGAAGAGTCAATAAGAGGAGAGGCATCCCTAAAGGGGTACACTAAGAAACAAAAACAACAATTGGAAGAGTTGTTGGAAGTATACTAGGATGTGTTCCAAGAGCCTAAAGGGTTACCACCTAAGAGGGAAGTGGAGCACAAGATCCAACTATTATTGGAATCCCCATTGCCAAACATTGGGATGTACATGTAGTTTGCAATAGAAGAATGTGAGGTGAATAAGCAGTTGCAACAACTATTGGAACATGGTTTTAATGAACCGAGTACATCACTATGTGGGTTACCTATCATCATTGTGCTAAAGAAGGATGGGACTTGGCGAATGTGTACATATTACATGGCATTGAACAAAATCACGCTCATGAACAGGTACCCCTTGCATAGTGTTGTCACCTTTTGAAGAAAGAGTTCCAGTTGTACAAAGAAGGCAAAATAATAGGGATGTTTGGAGCTAGCCTCGAAGCCATAGAAGTACTCAAGGATAAATAAGACCCCCTCCAATGGACAGTTCTTGGAATTAGATTTCCAATGGTATATGGAACCTCTCAAATGGACTCGGGAATAAAAAGTTAGAGCAGATTGGTAGTTACACTTGAAAAGAAGAAATCAAAAGAAAATTCTTAAGTATAATCTCGGATCCCGCAAATCAGAGTTTTCTAAAGCACCAGAAGAGGAGGTCAGAGAAAATTAGCGATCAACGATTGATGATATCAGAAATCAAATATTGGAGCTCCTACAGTATTGTTGTTGTCACACATAGTGATCTTGTATATCAGAGGTCCAAGGTGTCAAAGCAATAGGAGATCGACACATCACGATCGGTGATAAAATAGATGACACCCTTTCAAAGTTTTGATTGCGATTAAAAGTGCAGGGATTTGAAACTCTCGGGTTAAAGCAACGAGAAATCCTTGAAATATTTAACAAAGGAAATAAGAGAAAAAAACCAAGGGTAGGTGGACCTTTTTCTCTCTCTTCTCGGGGGTCACCTGGCAGAATACTAGTGGTCCCGATAGGGCCACGTGGCAACTGATGTCACCTTGATGCAGAAGTATGGTGGACATGTTGCATGCTGATCTTGAATTTTCAGGGGTCTAATGGGTGCATATTAGAGTGATGCATGTCACCACTCAAGAAGCGATAAGTGGTAGTAATGGTGTCATTTATTGGAGATCAACGTTTGGTGATTCCAAGTTTTAGATGGTGTAACCATAGGCAGAGTTATGAAATCACTGACTGCGATATCCCGATATTGCGGGCCCTCCCTGATCCTCTTTCCAAGTGGCCCAACCCACATCGGAAATCAGAGATCACAAGTTTCAGGAGGATGCGCCAAAGACATGGATTGGAAATCACCGATATGCTGATTGTGATATCCCAAATGGGCCCAGGAACTCAACTGTACGGTCCCATGAGTTATGCAGGGGGACCATTAGTGATTTGGTATACCAAAGACATGTTATGGTTATCGAGCGTGATCATTCCTAATTCCTACAAGCCACAAATTAAAATTGTTAAGACTAAAAGGGATAGGGAACAGGATGAGAGAACGTGAAGTGTGATGCGGAATAAACTTGGTTGGACTAGAGGCCAGTAAAGGATGTGGCCTGGAGATATTTTCACAAACCATCATTTCAGTTTCACATGTTTTTTTATTCAGTTGTTTTGTTAGTCTATTTTATTTTAACAAACAACATCTTTCTATTGTAATAATTGGAGGCGATAAAGCTTGCACACCGAGACAACTAGTCATATAGACAACTCGATGCTCATGCTTGAGATATTTTTGTAATTGTATTAAATCTCTCCCTCTCCTTATAAAAGGGAGGAAGAAAAACTTAACAAAGGTTCAAAATTTTGGGAAAGACTGCTCTTCTATGGGACCTTTCCTATTTTCATAAATGCCTTCTTGGATCTTGTTGTATTCTAGTTTTCTTGAAGAGATTAATACAAAGCTTATGGTGATTCCAACTGATTTAGATTGCAATATGTTCTTCTTCCTCTGTCTTTCATATATGTTTACAATTATTCATATATTCCATGTCATAGTAGCTACTATCTGTAATTCCCTTGAGACTCAGATTCATTTAAATCAAAACATTGGTGGATAATGTATGTTTCAAGGTGGAAATCAAGACTTTAAAAAGTGCTCCGTGCATCTCAGCATTTCATAGGATTCTGTCTCACTCATTTCTCTCTGACTCTTGATATATAAGATTCTTATGTGATTAAGCCCTATATCATGGATTCCTCCTATGTTATCTTCCCCCATTACATATGCTTTGACAACTAAATTGCTGCAAGTTCCAAGTCTTATTTGGCCACCTTGAGTCAAATATTATTTCCTACATACTCTTGTGTATCAACTTATTTCTATTTGGTATCTTATGAATGGTTGTGAATCAAAATCATTTATATTTATGTGATAAACGAAAGTGCCGCAAGTCTTTTCTACAAATATGTCCGACACTCTTTAAGATGTCCTAGGCAATGGGATACAATCAACCCAAAGGTTGTCTCTAGGAATATTTCCATGTCTCCTGAAGCTCTTATGCTCCAGGTGCTAGAAAAAGCGACAATATCTTTTTCACGTTGTTTCCGGGGAGCGAATTGTGAAATACTTTTATTAGGGTATGACAAATATTTACATTCCTTCTCTTAGTTGAGCAAGGGAAGTGTGGGTTGAAGATCCCTCACCTTGGCGACTCCACTTTCTGAATGTTATTATCAATAACTTGGTGAGTCCACTATCTATATCTCTATTTGATCACTTTGGCTTATAATAGGCCCCATACCCGCACAGATACTTCTAAGCAAAAGACACCATCCATATCTGACCCAGAAAGAATAGTATCCAGAAGGATTTGGAATGAAAAGACTCCAAATGCTAATGCTACTATTTCTTCATTTCTTGAAACCTCCTCAACTATTTCATAGAAAGTCATAATCCATTGTTTTGAATTTCCTCCCAGAGTCTCGGTATATCCTCAAGAAGGTGGTTATCCACTCAGTAAAGTGTCCCGAAAGGTCAAAGAAGAAGTTGAGGAAATTAAAGATAAACTCCAAAGAAACCCTACCCATAGTGTGGAAAGTTTCTCATTCCACTATCAGTCCGTTGTCTTACCATTGATAATACCTCAAACTCCTCTAGTAATTCAAGCACCACAACCTCTAATCCAAATGGTTGTCCCATGTTTCTTACTGAATAATTATGCTCCTTTAAACCTACCTCAACCTCTAATTTATACCCACAGGACTACCTCAAGCTCCTTCCCAGGTATAATGAATAAGCCGAGATAACAACACATAGTCATATAGAAATTTTTTGTGCCTTTGGAGAGAATAAAAATTTTGAACACTAGGATGTAGTGTCAATACTTTTCATCCAATATTTAGATGGAGAGGTTAGGAAATGGTTTAAATCCTTTCCAAATGCTTCCATTAACACTTGGGAAGATATGGAGAACTCCATTATGCAAAAATGGGGTGAGAAGAGAGACCATGGGTATATCCTCACTGAGTTTAATGATATCAAGAAGAAATCTCGTGAGGACATATTCTATTTTATTAAAAGATTTAGTAAGTTATACAATAATTTGCATGCTAAAATCAAACCTCCACCGGCCACTACCCGGGTAGTCTTTGTTGGGGCCTTTGATTTAGAATTTGGTTTCACTCTCAAAGAGCGGAAATCTCCTACCTTGG
>APFE031173946.1:12539-61731 GCA_000404065.3 Pinus taeda | reverse complement strand
TAACTTCATGCAGGCTTAGCTGCATAAGAAGTATGATTTGCGATAATCTAGAAAGAGAACAAGAGCAGCAGATCAGAATGAAGATACTTCTTCATAGGAGCCTCCTAAGTCCGCTGACAAGGGGAAGGGACCAATAGACCCAATTATCTCGAGAAAGAAAGAGTCCTCCAATCCAAACAACTATCATCCTGAAGTCATTAAAGAAGGTAAGTCACCCCCTTCCTAGATCCTATCATGAAAGAGAAAAGGAGCATGTAGAAATTAACACTAGAGAAAAGGTCCACACACTCTTTAACCTTCAGAAAGAGCTGGAAAAAGTCAAGATCTCAATTCCATTGTTTGAGATCTTAAAGAAACCCACATACAAATAACAAGTCTCTCAGTTTCTATTTCCTTCCACATTAGTCCAACCCCTTGATAGTTTAAACCTACAGGAAGAAATTCATATGGTAGTCTTTGGACCTCATGTCGAGGAGCAAGATCCTTCCACCCCACCTTTTTATGTCACTCTGGTAGTACATGACCTCCTACTTCACAATTGCATGTTAGAATTTGGAGCTTCTCATAATTTGATGCCATTGTCTATAATGGAGCAGTTGGGCCTAGAAATAACTAGACCATATAAAGACCTCTATTCTTTTGACTCTAAGAGGGTCAAGTGCATGGCGATGATTAAATACCTAGTGGTAAATTTGGCCTAGATCCCAGCAAAAAGTGTAGTAATGGATATCGTAGCTGCTGACATCCCAGCAAGGTTTGGTATGTTGTTGTACAGGTCTTGGGGATCTAAGATTGGAGTTTCTATCAAGCTGGATCTGACTTATGCTACCATTCCTATCTTTGGTGGAGAGGAAAGGAGAGTCTATAAATAATCGAACTTCGTCAAAACATTCACCAAAGATGATTGTTCTGAAAATGCACCTATGTGTGGGACAAAGAGGGACACCTCCTACTTTATGCTGGAAGAAGATGAATTCATTCTAGAAAAAAAGAAAACACAACCTGCAATTCAATCAGACTGACAACTCCAAGAAGGTATCAAGGTATGGAAGTTGTATTTTGATGGGGAAAATTCAAAAGAAGGAAATGGGGTAGTGGTATTATTGATATCTCCAGAAGGTAACTTAATTCTTCTCTCCTTAAAATTGGAGTTTGAGGCCACAAACAATGTGGTAGAATATGAGGCACTGTTACTGGGCCTGCAAGCGACAAAGAATCTAAATATTGACTTCTTAACCATATTTGGAGACTTTGAACTGGTAGTCAAGTAGATCAAGGACCAATGCCAAACTAAGCACCCTCAGCTGAGGGCCTACAGAAATGGAGTTTGGGACTTGATCGAAAACTTCCTCTCAAAATTTAATGTCTAGTTCTTGCTAAGAGAAGGAAACTGAATGGCTAATTCTTAGCTATAGTTTCCAACAACTTCAAGCCACCCAAAAATCCTCTACTTAGGTATGAAATTGAAGTCGGATATAAACCCCTAGTGCTTGACAATGTGAAACACTAACAAGTATTTGAGGATGATGAGAAAATCAAGTGCTTCATTGAGGTCATCAAGGAATTCTCAAACTCCGATATTGATCAAGAAGCCGAAGAAATAATAGAAGAAAACCCGACTACATGGGAGGAAAACATTGCATGACATAAAATTCTGCGGCTAAAGGGGAATTCCATTCGACGAGGTTTAGTTCCTTTGGAAATGATGTTTAAATCAAACGACGTGGCTTCTAAGCCTGATGAACATGAAGCTGAGGAACATGTATAGGATTGCAACATAGGATGATAGGATGAACCTCGATTGATCAAATTATCAACACAGATCCCCTAACACTGCAAATAGAGGTACTTAAATCTCCTAAAATCCTATAGAGATGTTTTTTCTTGGTCTTATGATGATTTGAAAATTTTTGATGTAAATATTATGCAACATAAGATCCATTTAAAGAATGATATGAAACTTTGTAAGCAAAAGCTCAGATAGATTAATGAACTTATACTCCCATCCAATGAAAAAGAAGTGGAGAATAAACTTCAAGCTAAGATCATTGTACCACTGAGGTACTCAAAGTGGGTTTCCAATCTGGTACTTGTTAGAAAGAAGAATGGAGAAATCAGATTGTGCGTAGATTTAGGAATCTGGACAAAGCTTATTTGAAGGAAAACTACCCATTGCCTAAAATGGATCACATTTTACATAAGGTAGTTGGCTCTGCTCGAATGTCAATGATGGATTGATTTTCAGGATATAAATAAGTGGAAATGCAACCTGAGGATGAAAAGAAAACAACATTCATGACACCTTGGGAACTTTCATGTACGCAAGGATGCCATTCAGCTTAATAGATGCAGGAGAAACTTTCCAAAGGGCAATGGACATACCATTTGTGGGAGAGAAAGAAAAATCTATGGTGGTTTATCTGGACGACATCAATGTTTTCTCCAAAATGGATGAGGAGCACATAGAACATCTAAAGCTTACCTTTGAAAAGTGCATAAAGTATGGATTGTCCCTAAATCCAAAGAAGCCCCATTTTTCTTTGATCAAAGGCAAGTTGTTGGGGCACATCGTAGCACAGGAAGGGGTAAAGATTGATCCTAAGTGGGTGGACGCCATCAGTAACATTTCCTTACAAAGGAATAAGAAGGAGGTCCAAGTATTCTTGGGGAGGATTAATTTCTTGTGAAGGTTTGTACCTAACTACACTAAAATAGTGAAAGGCATTACCGAAATGTTGAAAAAAGAGAATGAGGTAAAGTGGAGCCCAGATTCCCTAGAATCCTTCTCTTGAATTAAAAGAGATTTTGCAAAGGCTTCGGTGCTAGTCAACCCACACTACTCAAAGCCATTTTATATCTTTTATTTTACCTCCCCCCATACTGTAGCTATTGTGTTACTTTAGAAAAATAAGGAAGGGCATGAGAAACCCATAGCTTTCTTCAATCAGGTGCCGTGGGATGTTGAACTAAAGTATAATATATTGGAAAAATAGGCATATGCTCTAGTCAAAGCTCTGAAGGCTTTCAATGTCTATGTGTTACACTCGAGCATCGTGGCTTATGTCCCAACAATAGTGGTGAAGGACATCCTAGTACAAGGAGACACCGATGGTAAAAAGGGTAAGTGGATTGCGAAAATCCAGGAGTATGACATGGAAGTAAGACCCACTAAGCTCATTAAAGAAAAATGATTGGAAAAAATCCTATCAGAGTCAAATTTTCAGGAATTGGGGATCAATTTATTAATAGGAGAGGGTGAAGAGGGGACACAACCCATGATCAAGATTGTAGTCCTAAATATTCATGTCAAATATGAAACTTCGGCCTGGTATCAAAATGTCATCCACTATTTAATATTTTTGAGATGCCAAAAAAAGGTAGAAAAATCCAAGTACAGAGAATTAAGGGCTCAAGCCCAGAAGTTTGTTATATCTAATGGGAAATTTTGCTAGAAAGACTTGCTGGTAATTCTTCTGCTATGTTTGGTTGAAACAAAAATGCAAAGAGTGATGGATTAGTTCTATAGTGGTGTTTGTGGGGGAAACTATAGCTGGAAGACCATTGCGCATAAGATACTAAAAGAAGGGTTCTATTGCCCTACACTCTTTGGATATGTTCATTCTTATGTTAGATCTTGTCAGCAGTGTCAAGTGTTTGCTCAAAGGAAAAAATTAGCTCCATTCCCCTTGATCCTTGTTTGTGTAGAAGAACCCTTCAAGCAATGGGCACTAGACTTCATCAGAGAGATACAACCTCCTTCTACTAGCCAACACAAGTGGATCCTTACAACGACTGACTATTTCACCAAGTGGGTAGAAGTAATCCCACCGAGGAATACAACTAACGTAGTGGTAATAAAAATTTTGGAGGAGAATATCTTGGGCGGGTTTGGATGTCCTTCAAATAATGGTATATGGAACCCCTCAAATGGACTCCGAAATCAAAAGTTAGAGCATATTGAAATTTACCCTTGAAAACCAGAAATCAAAAGAAAATGGTTAAGTATAATCCCTAATCTCACAAATCAGAGTTTTCTAAAGCAGCAACAGAGGAGGTCAGATAAAACCAACGATCAATGATCACCAATATCAGTAATCAAAGATCGAAGGTCCTGGAGTATTAACGGGGTCACACATCGCGATCGCACATATCGAAGGTCTAAGGCGTAAGAGCAATAGGAGATTGACACATCGTGATCAACAGTAAAAGATGACACCCTTTCAAAGTTCCGATTTCGATTAAAATTTCCAAGATTTGAGCCTCAAGCATTGGGAAAGCCTTGAAATATTTAACAAAGGAAACCAACAGAAAAAACCAAGGGCAGGCAGGCCTTTTTCTCTCCTTTCTAGGGGGGCCACATGGAAAAATACTAGTGGTCCCGATAGGGCCACGTGGCGGCTGATATCACCTTGACATGGCAATACAGTGGACACATGGCATGCTAATATGACATTTTTAGGGGTCCTATGGGGGCATATTCGAGTGACATATGTCACCACTTAGGGAGCGACACGTGGCAATAATGGCATCATCGCCAACACCATTAATATCATTGAAAAATACAAGGCTACTAATATGGATTGCATCAGTTATAATTGTGACATCTATAGTATCCATACACACTTGGAATGACCCTAATAATACTACTAGGCCAACAACATAAAACCTCTCTTTTTCCTCAACTATCATCTTATCAAGACTCCTCACTCTTAGACATACAAGGATTTTACATTACAAGGCTACAAAGGAAATACAACAATACATATGTGACATAATAGATAGATCCCATACAAAAACTACAACAGTAGCATACTCTCAACTCAACTCAAGACTTACCCAGAGCATATGATAATGCATAAACATTACAGGGCTATATAAAAAATACAATAACATTGCTATAAATGACAACTAGACATGATTAGAAATATGATCTCTCAGCAAGGCATAAATCATATCCTCTATCCTCTGTAACACTTAGTCATTGTAAGAGCACATTCACACACAAGTAGCACCTCGATCCATATCAGGTGACCACAAATTGAAATCTACTCTCTGTAGCTTAGGAGTTCTTAGAAAAAAACCACATTAGAAAGAACATATACCATACACCAAATGCATGTACAGGTAGCCATAAAATGAATCTTCATCCCATTAATTTAAACACCGGAAAACATTGTCAGTCATATAAAATACAATCAATGTTTGAAAACTCAACTACAAGAGCTATAACAATAGCATTCCACTTGATCCATTACTCCAATAACATATTCTACAACATGTACATAAGGGATCTACATACTTTACCAAATGCACTAACACATAGGTCACTCAGCTATATACCTCACAAACAACATAAAAACAATACTCTGATTCAACACCAAGGCTCTCAAGGTGCATACCCTAGATAGAAACAACATATTTTGGTCTCACGCCAAGAATTACATTACATGGTAGTAAATACAAATTGTATGAAAACTACATTAATAGCTTAAAAATATTATAAAAGGAATGGATCAACAATGGATATAACATGACAAGGCTCAAACAATATTATTATACTCAGTTTTGATCAATAGCCATTGCACCACACACTCAATAACTCCATCAATGTGCACTAGATTATTTGCAGATTAGCTTCAAACAATTGACAAATGCACCACCCACTACAGGTGCATATGATTTCATTAATTAATTAAATCAATCTTCTCTTTTTACGAATAAAAAATATAGATACCTACTTATTTCAACCTCCAATATCACCAAAACGCACAACTTATGATCGCAACATATAGGTAAGTGACCTCTATAGTACAAACACTAGACAACAACGAATTAACTAATCCAACGCATTGGGTATAGCACTATTAATTGCAAAGGACCAAAACGTACACAAAATATCATTAGAATATCATTGGAATACCATTAGAATATCATCATATGATTTGTCACACAATTCACACTTTTTAAACAATTATATTTATTAGTTACACTTCTTAAAGAGTCACACTTAATTCTTGTGTAGACTACGTAATAGTTACACTCTTCCTTATCAAGTGAAAAAGACTTCGCTTCACCTTTTTACAACGCTCACACCTTTTGTTTGCTTGAATATTAACTCCAAGTGAAGGAGATTTCAACCTTGTTGTAAAAATGTCATGACAAAAAATTCTCACTAGAACTAACAATGTTTGTAGAGCTGCATTAAGGTACTACATCTACCAATACCTGCTAGTTTCATACATATGTCAATTTTCACCATACAAACAAATCACTCCACCTGTCTCTCAATCTCACATTGTCTAACATTGATTTAGATCCATTTCACTAACTGGTGTGCACAAGCATAAAATTGTTTCACTAATCACCCACAGTGTATGCACACTATCTAACACAAAACCAAACTGTTGCTTTACACATTCAAGAATATTTCTCAACGTTCACATTGATCACTAACCACATGACTAGATTGCACCAATAATATGAAAAAATCAATGTACTTCTGATTGATTCAATTAAATTATTGCACAACCCTTAATCACTCAATTCTTAATATATTACATGGCCTTCTGTGCACAGGTGTGTTTTATAATTCTAAAACAAATCCAATCACATTTCCTTTTTCGAAAGGTATCATCACTCTTTTTTAAAAATTTACCACTCACACTACATAATATGATTTTCTATCAAAACTCACATCTTCTAAAAATAAACATATATGCAACACGAAATATATGTTAATATTTTCCCATTGCACAAATAATGGTCTAGAACGATTAATTTCCCAACGCATCGATCCATCAATATACACTAATTAATCTTCATGACTAGGTTGTCATCCCATTTGCACCAATTGTAGGTTTTTATTATTTCATTAGGAAGGATCACACCACCTCACACACAATCACATCACCAAGATGCTAAAACTAATTTACCCATTATACTAATCATTCCAGCACATCAACATAATGCAAATGCATTCATTGCATTCCATGACCACATATCATGTCAATCACTACATCACTGGATTGGATCAAACTCATTCATTCTGTTCCATTTTGGAACATATCGACCATGAATACAAAGATCACCATTTTTATCAATGCATTCAGGTTCCCTGGAGACCAAATCAATGAAACATTTGTGGACCAAATCCATCAACTAACTTCATAACCAACTGTTAATGCAATCCACCAATATTAGGATCAGATCAAATCAACAAACCATTAGATAAATAATATGTTCCACTATGAAGACCAAAACAAATCATAACCACTCTAAATAATAACTAAATGAGTTCAAATAGATTGAATAACCAATGTAGCTTCTCCATGACCAGATCAGTCCACAACTACTCCAATGATCAATTGACATAATAATAACTCCAACTAGATCAAATAAGCTATCTTTGGAGATCTCATCAATAATTAACTTTGCATAGATCATCCTTCCAAAAGTCAAACCAAGAGTAGCATAAACATAGAAAATTTAAAATTAACAGCCGATCACATTTCCCATTTCCATCAAATGACCTGCGCAGAAAGATAACTTGAGCTGGAATTTATACCTACGATTTCTTAGAATGGAAACAACTTTTAATTATAATGCCAAATTGCTATCACTAAGCTATTCATAACACCTTTCCTATGTCGGTATCAATTTGTTGGGCTCTTAGGATCACTCCATGTGCATATATCATTATTATGTCTCTTCCATAAATCCATTGTGCATAACTAAAAAATAATTTAGGACCATGGCTATTATGCAAGAGTGCACATCACTATCTGAATTTGGATTGTCTCAACACATGCCAGATTAAACCATTGATACTAATAAGATCCAATCAATTTCTCGACTAGATAAATCATTAGATGCATTCCAATATTGAAGAACGAACCATTATTAATGTTATCACAATATCAATTGATCAATATTCAACTTCTTGGATCTTGATTAGAACATATTGAGCTCTGTATACTTGCACACAAAGTCAGAAGAAAGCATTTAAGTAGAGATCATGGGTTCATTTCAAGTATCATCTTGAACCACACACGCACAAAGTGATTTTATCAATCACAAAGCCATCAAAACACCATCCAAGGACATGATTAATAATATATCAAGACCATGACAAAGCCTTTACATTGAAATAGTAAATTAATGAGGAAACCTTTCTTTTCTTTTAGGAGCTCCCCTTGAGCTCATGCACTGCAATTTATATCAAACCCTGAATTAATTAGATGCAATGTTTCTTTTACATGTAGCATCTGACTCATTTGGTTTATCTTGAATCCTTTTCTATTGAAAAAAAGTCAAATATATACTCCCCTTGAGTATATTATCTTCATGCATGCGATTAGATGAGACATTAGATACATGATGTCCTTCTTCAAGTTCCTTTGGAGAACTGCTAGTGCTTTCTCTTTGCTCTTCTTTTCTTCTCCAAATTATTTAGCATTTCCTTGGCAGGATGCTTTTACACTCTGTATTAAGGGTAACCATATAATTAGCTTTCTTCTTAGGCTTATTTTCTTTCATATAATGGGTTGCATCTTTAAATTTCCTAACTTGATAGTGCAACCTAAATGTTCCATATCTGTAATCTAGTGCTTTGCATCCATAATTGTCATATTTATAACATTCTATGCAAAAATGACCTATTATTTTAGACCATTGTATTCAAACTTATTTGTATAAAATATTTATAATCAATGCCCTTATGGCCAAAAGTATTGCATGAATAAAAAAGCCATGAAAATAATTTGTATACCTAAAAACCTTTTTCCTTTGATTTCCCTGATCTTGAGGAGGAAAAAGTTTCGATGAACCCTCTTTGCTTCTTTGTTTTTGGTATTTTCCTTGGTTTTTTGTTTTGAATGTAGCTTCCTTAAAACTAGATATACTATTTTCTTACTTGCTTCTTGCAAAATCTTCCTTATCTTCTAGTTCTACACATTGTTTCTTTGTCTCCTTCAAGTAATTTCTCATTCCCTCTTTAACTCTCCTTTCCTCCTCTAGTTGGGTTTGAAAATTGGAGATTTCTTCCTTAAAATCATACTGCCTTTCTTTAAGTATTTGAAGGATCCTTTTTAGATCTATGTTTCTTGATGAGATATTTTCTATTTCAGTTAATGCTGAGCTAAAATTAGTTTGATCTTCAACTAATCTCTCCTTTTGACATTCAACTACTTTGATACTGGGAAAGAAGATCTCATATCGCTGGTCACTTTCATTCCAAGGGGCATTTTTTTCTTATTGTTTCTCTTGTCCTTTTATCCACCATTTCTATTAGTTTCTTCTTCATGTAGAACCTGCAACCTATCCCAAATCTTCCTTGCAGTATTGAGATCTCTGACTCTTCAAGATCCTGATTATGAAGATTGTCATAAATTGCACACTTGGCTTGTGCATCCCATTGATGAGCTATTTTTGAAGGGATTTATTCACTATAACCATTTATCACTACTTTCCAAACTTCAAATCCACAAGAAAATATTTCTGATTTCACCTTCTCTCTCCATTCCTGAAAATTTGTAGCACTTAGCAATGGAGAACTTAGATAACCCATTATTCACCCATATCTACCTTCCAACATTAAGACAATCATACACAAGAGACACAAGTGTTTTTGGTGGAAACTTTTGGTGATTATCAAATAGGACCAAATCAAATCAATTAATGCATTTACTTCTTACTTTGAGTGATCAAATCAAGGATTGATTGTGTTCCATTAATCTTAAAGCCCGAACCATAATCTCTCTTAAGGTTGACATCAATTCCAACCAAACAACATTGTGTCCAACAATGGTTATGAAGGTTTGATGTCAATTTATGATCCATATCCATGGTGCTGGATTTAAGGTTGATTATAGTGGTTTGCAAAGTTGATCCAATGAAGATTCACTACTAATTATAGTGGTTTATAAGGATGATCCAATGAAGAACCACATCTTAGTACAATGATTTGAAGAATCAATATTTGTTATAGTGGTTTGTAAAAGTAAATCTATGAAATACAAGATTTGGAGTATTATTGATTTCCATTGAACAATTCAGTAGCTTACAGTATGGTATATGATGAGCTAACATTTACAAGAAGTGCACAATCCTAGCTTATAACCAAACCAGGGTTAACTACAATCATCTATAGGTAAACATTGACAACTTTGATAAACCATGTATACCCATAGTCAACCATGTTTTACCAACCTCAATTGTTGTCCAACATGGTTGAACAAGCTTAGGCATGGTCATACATGGTCACACATTTTCAAACATTGTCATTCATGTTCAACCATAGATAATCTTAGTTAGGCATTGTCAACTAGGTTCAACCATAATCAACCACGATCATCTTTGGTTAACAATAGTCAACATTGACCAAACCATGCTCTTCTTACTCCTCATGACCAACCATTGTCAAACATGGCCATCCAAGGTCTCCATGGCCATCAAATATCTTTAAACAGTTTAAAAATTTAAACATGAATGTCTCAATTGGTATTATATATACGGTGGAAAAATACATTTAATGATACCTTATAAGTGAAATATATGAAAAAATCCTTATTTTTTCTCACACTTCAACGATCTCAGAACGTAAATGGTAACTATGGCTGGTCCTTATTAAGATGTTTATTAATCCAGATAATACACATTTTAAGTTTTTGATACCTTAAAAGGTGAAAAAGTGAATTTGCATTTTTCTCCCTTAAAATTGAAAAACTTCTGTAAATGGAAAATGGGACTGCTGTTAATGAAAAATGGTACTCCGTTTTATACATTGAATTTTGAATAGCTGCCCATGAGATCCCGACGTCTAACTTCCAATCTAATTTTAGAGTACAGAATTGTCCTTATGCCATATTTATTGTATAGACAATTCATAATGTCAACATACCTGTTTCCGTTCCACCTGCAGGGTGCTTAAGCTTTTTCCAGTCAGTTGTTGAAAAAAATCTGACCGGTGGCATTACTCTGAAACTTCTCATAGCCTTTTTCTTTCGCGCGTCATTATTTTATCATTTTACACATGAAAATCATGATATAAAAGTAATGTTATGAACGAAAAATCATTATAAAAGATTACATTATAAAATTTGGTTTTATTGTTTTTAGGTTACATAGTTTAAAACAAAATTGACAGCAAAAAAAGTACATAAAGGGCCAAAACGTGAAAGGCGACTCCTTCACAATAATTCAATCCAAAACGTGAAAGGCAACTCCTTGACAATAATTCAATGAGCTCTATTATTGTCAAGGAGTTGCCTTTCACGTTTTGGCCCTTTCTGTATTTTTTAATGTAATCTTACAAAACGAAATTTTATAATGTAATCTTTATAATCATTTATCATTTATAACATTACTTTTATATCATGATTTTCATGTGGCAAATGCGCAACAAAGTCTTTGACGCGTTAATTCTTTCATGGTTGACCTTATAGACCCATCTATGAGATCGGTAGAAGCCAAGGCGCTTATAAACATTGTCACCACATGCAAGCCTCAGAACATTATCCGCCTTGAAATCCCAGATCTGCTATTTCTCTGGCCCAACAGTCTGTACCGTCGTGCAGCCTTTTCTCCCTATTTTCAGTTGTGCGTTCGATTCATAGGTTTTAGTTGAGTATTTATAGCTTTGTTTTCATGGCATCTCTGAAATTCAAGGTCACCCGAAAGCCTGCGGTCCTCGTCGCTCCTTCCCTCCCTACTCCGAGAGAAATTCTATACCTTTCCAATATTGATGATCAAGCTTCTCTGAGATTTCATAGTACCGGCTTTCAGTTTTATCGGTTCGACCCGTCTAGGAAGGGCGAGGATCCCGCCAGAGTTATCCGTGAAGGGCTGGAGAAGGTTTTGAGCTGGAGAGGATCCCGCCAGAGTTATCCGAGGATCCCGCCAGAGTTATCCTGGAAGGCTGATAGATGCGCCCGACGGTAAGCTCGTGGTAGAGTGCACGGGTGAAGGGATTTTGTTTGTGGAAGCTGATGCGGACGTTGCTCTCGACGAGTTCGGAGACCTCAACCCACCCTTCCCCTGCCGGGATGATCTGTTGAACGTCCCGGGTTCTGTTCTTCACATTCAGGTTAATTCATTATGCATGATAAACTTAGTTCAAGTTATTGTTCATTATTATGGTAGTAGGGTTGTTGAAAAGAGACTTAGATATAGTGAGATTGATTGGAGATTTGGAAAATATTTTAATATGTGCAATTCATATAAAAATATTAAAATATTGATCATTAGGAAAAATAATTATATGAAGATATCGATATCAAATTTCAAATATAGTCATATTTTAAAATCCTGACTCTTTTAAATTATTGATTCTGAAATATTTTTAAAATCTACTAACTGTTTGTAAATATATGTGTGATAATGATGTTGCAGGTGACGCGGCTGAGATGCGGAGGGTTCATATTGGCCACGGCTCTGAATCACACCATGAGTGACGCCATTGGCTACGTTCAGTTCATGCAAGCTCTATCCGAAATGGTCAAGGGTGCAGCCAGGGCTTCGGTTCTACCGGTCTGGAAAAGAGAAATCCTCCGACCCATTAGACCCACTACGCATATGATCAAATCGATTGCAAGGATGACGAACGGTGAACATGAACAATATGGCAGAAAATTCTTTTTTTTTTCGGGCAAAAGGAGATCGAGTTGCTTAAGAGACAAGCAGTAGAACAAGGCAAGTGCTCAACCTTTGATGTTCTGTCCGCGTTATTGCGGCGATTGAGAACAAGGCCTCTCCAACTGCCCGCGGAGCAGGAAGTTCGGTTCATACTCCCAGTGGACGCCCGAGCGAAATTCGAGCCGCCGCTTCCGGAATGCTTCTATGGCAACGCAATCTGTTTGGCATGCACGAAAACTACAGCTGGAGATCTAGCAAAGAAACCGTTGTCTTTCGCTGTCAAACTTATCCAGGAAGCGAAAAAGAGTGTGAACAACGAGTACATGTGGTCGGTGATCGACTTGATGGAGTTGAAAGGGCGCCCTCTGTTCACAGTGGTTGGCAGCTATTTGATTTCGGACTGTACCAAAATTGGGTTTCAAGATGTGAATTTCGGTTGGGGAAGACCAGCCTACGGAGGGCCTGCAGAAGGTGGAGTGGGAGCAGTCCCTGGCTTGACGAGCTTTTTGATCCCTTATCAAACTAGACAGGGGGTGAAAGGAATACTGGTTCCCGTCTGCCTGCCGTCCGCTGCCATGAAAATATTTCAGGTAGAAATCAAGGAAGCCATCGAGAACGCTCCTCTAGTTCATCACAATTGCCCAAATTAATATATTAAGCATGCTCTTGTCCGTGGAATGAGACGAGTAATAATTAAGCAGTTGTTAGTGGAATAAGAAGCAAAGCCATCTTTTGTGAAAGATCGGTATGTTCTTTCGCTCTGCTGAACTTAGTTCGATTATAGATTTTGGAAAATCTTAATAGCAGCAGGGTCAATTTTGTGAAATATCAATATAATAATCTTTTGGCTTTGCTGAACTTATCGAATTTATATTTGGGGAATATATGAACTCACAAGACTAACAATTGCAAAGGAACTTCGACGAAATATAATGAAGGGAAATATAAGGACGATGAAATACAGTGAAAATTAGAGTTTTTACATATTTTCTAAAAAAAAAAATAAAGAAGAAGAAGTTAAATGTAAAAAGAAAGTTATAACTTAAATGTCTCATAACAATGATTTAGTTGATTGAATGATGGTCAACCATGGCCGACTTTGGTTGGGCATGATGACCATGTTGACCATGGTTGAATACGGTTTGACAAATTTGGCCATTGTTAACCATAGTTTTCTTTGATAGATTATGGTTGCCCATGTTGACAATGGATGGCCATAGTTGACCATGTTTAGCTAGAGACATTGGTTGACCATGTTTGACCCTCCCTGAGGAGTGTGAAGAGCATGGCTTGTTGTTTACTATGGTTGACCAAAGATGACTGTGGTTGATCATAGTTGACCATGGTTGGCTATGCCTAAGGTTCCCTATAGTTGAACATGGGTGACATGGGTGATAATGAGTGACAATGTTTGACAATGTTTAACCATGTATGGCCATGGATGAGTTCTTTTAGAGCATGACTTGTTGTTGACTATGGTTGACCAATATGACCATGGTTTATAATGGTTGACTATGGCTAACTAAACCTATGGTCGAACATGGGTGATAATGAGTGACAACGTTTGACAATGTTTAACAATGTATGACCATGGATGAGTTCTTTTACCATGTTTCACCATAATTGAGCTTTGTCAAACATGGTTGACTATGGTCAACATGTGGCTAACTATGGGTGTACATGGTTGATCAATGTTGTCAATGTTTACGCATAGATGATTGTGGTTAACCGTGTCTAATCATGATACCTATGTTGACTATGGTTGACCATGTTTAACAGTGTTGCCCATCACTTTGCAACATACTTGATTAAGATAGATTATGATTAACAATGATTGACCATAGTTGACCATGGATATACATGTTTGATCATGGTTTTATGATGGTTGACCATGGCTAACTCTAGTTGGGCATGATGCCCATGGTTTGACCATGTTGTCCATGGGTGAACATTGTTTGACATATTTGGACATGGTCGACCATAGTTTCTTGTGATAGATTATGGTTTCCCATGTTGACAGTGGATGACCATGGTTGACAATGTTTAACCATGGAGACCTTGGTTGACCATGTTTGATAATGGTTGGCCATGAGGAGTAAGAAACGCATGGCTTGGTCAATGTTGTCAATGTTTACCTATAGATGATTGTGGTTAACCATGGCTGACTATGATGCCCATGTTGACTATGATTAACCACATTCAACCATGTTTCCCATGGTTGGACATTTTTAACTATGCCAACTAGGTAGAACATTATTGAAAATGGTTTTACTATGTTCCACCTTAGTTGATCACAGTTTCCCAAGTTGTCCATAGTGTACCATGGTTTACTATTGCTAACTAACGATGACTACGGTTGACTATGTTCAACATGTCGTTGACATGGGTGTACATAGTTTATCAGTGTTGTCAATGTTTACCTATAAATGATTGTGGTTAGCCATGGCTAACCATGATTCCCATGTTGACTATGATTGACCACATTCAACCATGTTTCCCACGATTGAACATGTTTAACCATGCCAACCAAGTAGAACATTATTGAAAATGGTTTTACCATATTTGACCTTAGTTGACCATAGTTGCCCAAGCTGTCCATGGCATACCGTAGTTTACTATTACTAACTAACGATCATTATGGTTGACTATGGTCAACATATCACTGATTGTGGTTGACTATGGATAACTAAGGTTAACTATGGTTGACTATGGTCAACATATGGTTAACTAAGGTTCACATGGTTGACCATTGTTGACTATGGTTGACCATGGATGATGATGGTTAAAGAGGGTCAATGTTATGAAACCAACTCACAAAAAGATAGAAAAGATAAATCAACGACTTCAACATCATCCTCTTCGAAGGGGAAACCTCCTTTACATTACACAAATGAACAATTCTTGGATGATACAAATGGAAATACCTCATTTCTATATATAGGAGTCTAAGTGGTCACGATATAATCAGAGCCTACATAACAAAAATATTGTAGGGGCACAACAATAACAATAGTGGGCTTCTATGGGGCACAATAATAACAACATGGGGACTACATGGGCACAACAATATGGGGGTTGAAATAAGTAGGTATCTATAATTTTTATGCGTAAAAAGAGAAGATTGATTTAATTAATTAATGAAATCATATGCACCTGTAGTGGGTGGTGCATTTGTCAATGGTTTGAAGCTAATATGCAAATAATCTAGTGCACATTGATGGAGTTATTGAGTGTGTGGTGCAATGGCTATTGATCAGAACTGAGTATAATAATATTGTTTGAGCCTTGTCATGTTATATCCATTGTTGATCCATTCCTTTTATAATATTTGTAAGCTATTAATGCAGTTTTCATACAATTTGTATTTACTACCATGTAATGTAATTCTTGGCGTGAGACCAAAATATGTTGTTTCTATCTAGGGTATGCACCTTGAGAGCCTTGGTGTTGAATCAGAGTATTGTTTTTATGTTGTTTGTGAGGTATATGGCTGAGTGACCTATGTGTTAGTGCATTTGGTAAAGTATGCAGATCCCTTATGTACATGTTGTAGAATATGTTATTGGAGTAATGGATCAAGTGGAATGCTATTGTTATAGCTCTTGTAGTTGAGTTTTCAAACAATGATTGTATTTTATATGACTGACAATGTTTTCCGGTGTTTAAATTAATGGGATGAAGATTCATTTTATGGCTACCTGTACATGCATTTGGTGTCTGGTATATGTTGTTTCTAATGTGGTTTTTTCTAAGAACTCCTAAGCTACAGAGAGTAGATTTCAATTTGTAGTCACCTGATATGGATCGAGGTGCTACTTGTGTGTGAATTTGCTCTTACAATGACTAAGTGTTACAGAGGATAGAGGATATGATTTATGCCTTGCTGAGAGATCATATTTCTAATCATGTCTAGTTGTCATTTATAGCAATGTTATTGTATTTTTTATATAGCCCTGTAATGTTTATGCATTATCATATGCTCTAGGTAAGTCTTGAGTTGAGTTGAGAGTATGCTACTGTTGTAGTTTTTGTATGGGATCTATCTATTATGTCACATGTATTGTTGTATTTCCTTTGTAGCCTTGTAATGTAAAATCCTTGTATGTCTAAGAGTGAGGAGTCTTGATAAGATGATAGTTGAGGAAAAAGAGAGGTTTTATGTTGTTGGTCTAGTAGTATTATTAGGTTCATTCCAAGTGTGTATGGATACTACAGATGTCACAATTATAACTGATGCAATCCATATTAGTAGCCTTGTATTTTTCAATGATATTAATGGTGTTGGCGATGATGCCATTATTGCCACGTGTCGCTCCCTAAGTGGTGACATATGTCACTCGAATATGCCCCCATAGGACCCCTAAAAATGTCATATTAGCATGCCATGTGTCCACTGTATTGCCATGTCAAGGTGATATCAGCCGCCACGTGGCCCTATCGGGACCACTAGTATTTTTCCACATGGCCCCCCTAGAAAATAGAGAAAAAGGCCTGCCTGCCCTTGGTTTTTTCTGTTGGTTTCCTTTGTTAAATATTTCAAGGCTTTCCCAATGCTTTAACCCTTGAGGCTCAAATCTTGGAAATTTTAATCGAAATCGGAACTTTGAAAGGGTGTCATCTTTTATTGTTGATCGCAATGTGTCAATCTCCTATTGCTCTGATGCCTTAGACCTTCGATATGTGCGATCGTGATGTGTGACCCCGTTAATACTCCAGGACCTTCGATCTCTGATTACTGATATTGATGATCACTGATCGTTGGTTTTATCTGACCTCCTCTGTTGCTGCTTTAGAAAACTCCGATTTGCGAGATTAGGGATTATACTTAAGCATTTTCTTTTGATTTCTGGTTTTCAAGGGTAAATTTCAATCTGCTCTAACTTTTGATTTCAGAGTCCATTTGAGGGGTTCCATATACCATTGGAAAGATAATTCTGAGAAATATCTATTGGAGGGGGTCTGATTTAGTCTTGACTAATTTTGTTTCTTGGAGGATAGCTCCAAACATCCATGTTCTTTTCCTTGTTTCTATAGTTGGAACACTTTCTTCAAAAGGTGACAACATTGGCTCCAACTGGGGACAGTGCCTTACTAGCATGGTGTTGAGAACCTGCAGACTAGCATCCTTCTATCTATTTGGGCATGGAATCATTTTATTCAATATAAAGAACTGAAAGCATTATTGATATTTTACAATGGTTCATTGTTATATACAGTGGGTTAGAATTGAACCTCTAATGCTAGAAATAAAGGTTGAGGAATTTCCCATTTACAGGTAGCTCAAGCATTTCACCCTCCAAGTTCTCCAGCATGAAATTATTGTTTCCTTTAGTCTTAGCAACCTTGAAGGGTCCAAACCATAAGGGATCAAATTTTCCATGTTTCCCTGTGTCTTCTTCAAGATTCTCACCACCATTTTGTTTGAAGACTCAGCCAGCCCATTGCCTTGAGGATAGTAAGTAGTGGAGTGACTGACTGTGATGTTAAATTTCTAACAAAAAGTGCAGAATTTTGCAAACTGAAATGTCTGGGAATTATCAGTCACAATATTTGAAGGACTTCCAAACCCGACCAAGATATTCTCCTCCAAAAATTTTATTACCACTACGTTCGTTGTATTCCTCGGTGGGATTACTTCTACCCACTTGGTGAAATAGTCAGTCGTTGTAAGGATCCACTTGTGTTGGCCAGTAGAAGGAGGTTGTCTCTCTTTGATGAAGTCTAGTGCCCATTGCTTGAAGGGTTCTTATACACAAACAAGGATCAAGGGGAATGGAGCTAATTTTTGCCTTTGAGCAAACACTTGACACTGCTGACAAGATCTAACATAAGAATGAACATATCCAAAGAGTGTAGGGCAATAGAACCCTGCTTTTAGTATCTTATGCGCAGTGGTCTTCCAGCTATAGTTTCCCCCACAAACACCACTATGGAACTCATCCATTACTCTTTGCATTTTTGTTTCAACCAAACATTGCAGAAGAATTACCAGCAAGTCTTTCTAGCACAGTTTCCCATTAGATATAACAAACTTCTGGGCTTGAGCCCTTAATTCTCTGTACTTGGATTTTTCCACCTTTTTTTGGCATCTCAAAAATATTAAATAGTGGATGACATTTTGATACCAGGCCGAAGTTTCATATTTGACATGAATATTTAGGACTACAATCTTCATCATAGGTTGTGTCCCCTCTTCACCCTCTCCTATTAATAAATTGATCCCCAATTCCTGAAAATTTGACTCTGATAGGATTTTTTCCAATTCTTTTCCTTTAATGAGCTTAGTGGGTCTTACTTCCATGTCATACTCCTGGATTTTCGCAATCCACTTACCCTTTTTACCATCGGTGTCTCCTTGTACTAGGATGTCCTTCACCACTATTGTTGGGACATAAGCCACGATGCTCGAGTGTAACACATAGACATTGAAAGCCTTCAGAGCTTTGACTAGAGCATATGCCTATTTTTCCAATATATTATACTTTAGTTCAACATCCCGCGGCACCTGACTGAAGAAAGCTATGGGTTTCTCATGCCCTTCCTTATTTTTCTAAAGTAACACAATAGCTACAGTATGGGGGGAGGTAAAAGAAAAGATATAAAATGGCTTTGAGTAGTGTGGGTTGACTAGCACCGAAGCCTTTGCAAAATCTCTTTTAATTCGAGAGAAGGATTCTAGGGAATCTGGGCTCCACTTTACCTCATTCTCTTTTTTCAACATTTCGGTAATGCCTTTCACTATTTTATCGTAGTTAGGTACAAACCTTCACAAGAAATTAATCCTCCCCAAGAATACTTGGACCTCCTTCTTATTCCTTTGTAAGGAAATGTCACTGATGGCGTCCACCCACTTAGGATCAATCTTTACCCCTTCTTGCGCTACGATGTGCCCCAAAAACTTGCCTTTGATCAAAGAAAAATGGGGCTTCTTGGGATTCAGGGACAGTCCATACTTTATGCACTTTTCAAAGGTAAGATTTAGATGTTCTATGTGCTCCTCATCCATTTTGGAGAAAACATTGATGTCGTCCAGATAAACCACCACAGATTTGTCTTTCTCTCCCACAAATGGTATGTCCATTGCCCTTTGGAAAGTTGCTCCTGCATTTATTAAGCTGAATGGCATCCTTGTGTACATCAAAGTTCCCAAGGTGTCATGAATGTTGTTTTCTTTTAATCCTCGGGTTGCATTTCCACTTATTTATATCTTGAAAATCAATCCATCATTGACATTCGAGCAGAGCCAACTACCTTATGTAAAATGTGATCCATTTTAGGAAATGGGTAGTTGTCCTTCAAATAAGCTTTGTCCAGATTCCTAAAATCTACGCACAATTTGATTTCTCCATTCTTCTTTCTAACAAGTACCATATTGGAAACCCACTTTGAGTAGCTCAGTGGTACAATGATCTTAGCTTGAAGTTTATTCTCCACTTCTTTCTCATTGGATGAGAGTATAAGTTCATTAATCTATCTGAGCTTTTGCTTACAAGGTTTCATATCATTCTTTAAATGGATCTTATGTTGCATAATATTTACATCAAAAATTTTCAAATCATCATAAGACCAAGAAAAAACATCTCTATAGGATTTTAGGAGATTTAAGTACCTCTATTTGCAGTGTTAGGGGATTTTTGTTGATAAGTTGATCAATCGGGGTTCATCCTATCATCCTATGTTGCAATCCTATACATGTTCCTCAGCTTCATGTTCATCAGGCTTAGAAGCCAAGTCGTTTGATTTGAACATCCTTTCCAAAGGAACTAAACATCGTCGAACGACATTCCCCTTTAGCTGCAGAATTTTATGTCATGCAATGTTTTCCTCCCATGTAGTCGGTTGTTCTTCTATTATTTCTTCCGCTTCTTGATCAATATCAGAGTTTGAGAATTCCTTGATGACCTCAATGAAGCACTTGATTTTCTCATAATCCTCAAATACTTGTCATTGTTTCACATTGTCAAGCACTGAGGGTTTATATCCAACTTCAATTTCATACCTAAGCAGAGGATTTTTGGGTGGCTTGAAGTTGCTGGCAACTATAGCTAAGAATTAGCCATTCAATTTCCTTCTCTTAGCAAGAACTGGACATTAAATTTCGAGAGGAAGTTTTCGATCAAGTCCCAAACTCCATTTCTGTAGGCCCTCAGCTGAGGGTGCTTAGTTTGGCATTGGTCCTTGATCTACTTGACTACCAGTTCAAAGTCTCAAAATATGATTAAGAAGTCAATATTTAGATTCTTTGTCGCTTGCAGGCCCAGTAACAGTGCCTCATATTCTACCACATTGTTGGTGGCCTCAAACTCCAATTTTAAGGAGAGAAGAATTAAGTTACCTTCTGGAGATATCAATAATACCACTGCCCCATTTCCTTCTTTTGAATTTTCCCTATCAAAATATAGCTTCCATACCTTGATACCTTCTTTGAGTTGTTAGTTTGATTGAATTGCAGGTTGTATTTTCTTTTCTTCTAGAATGAATTCATCTTCTTCTAGCATAAAGTAGGAGATGTCCCTCTTTGTCCCGCACATAGGTGCATTTTCAGAACAATCATCTTTGGTGAATGTTTTGACGAAGTTCGATTATTTATAGACTCTCCTTTCCTCTCCACCAAAGATAGGAATGGTAGCATAAGTCAGATCCAGCTTGATAGAAACTCCAATCTTAGATCCCAAAGACTTGTATAACAACATACCAAACCTTGCTGGGATGTCAGCAGCTACGATATCCATTACTACACTTTTTGCTGGGATCTAGGCCAAATTTACCACTAGGTATTTGATCATCGCCATGCACTTGACCCTCTTAGAGTCAAAAGAATAGAGGTCTTTATATGGTCTAGTTGTTTCTAGGCCCAACTGCTCCATTATAGACAATGGCATCAAATTATGAGAAGCTCCAAATTCTAACATGCAATTGTGAAGTAGGAAGTCATGTACTACCAGAGTGACATAAAAAGGTGGGGTGGAAGGATCTTGCTCCTCGACATGAGGTCCAAAGACTACCATAGGCATTTCTTCCTGTAGGTTTAAACTATCAAGGGGTTGGACTAATGTGGAAGGAAATAGAAAATGAGAGACTTGTTATTTGTATGTGGGTTTCTTTAAGATCTCAAACAATGGAATTGGGATCTTGACCTTTTCCAACTCTTTCTGAAGGTTAAAGAGTGTGTGGACCTTTTCTCTAGTGTTAATTTCTACATGCTCCTTTTCTCTTTCATGGGAGGATCTAGGAAGGGGGTGACTTACCTTCTTTAATGACTTCAGGATGATAGTTGTTTGGATCGGAGGACTCTTTCTTTCTCGAGATAATTGGGTCTATTGGTCCCTTCCCCTTGTCAGCGGACTTAGGAGGCTCCTATGAAGAATTATCTTCATTCTGATCTGCTGCTCTTGTTCTCTTTCTAGATTATCGCAAATCATACTTCTTATGCAGCTAAGCCTGCATGAAGTTAGCGAACTGTTTATAGTATTCATCAATATTTTCATCGTCTAGCGTGGCATGAAGCTCCTCCTCCTCTTCATATGTTATGACTTCTTGACCCACATCAAAGAAATAGGAACACAAGTTCCCCTGAACATGACATGTATCTGGTGTTAGCTCCTCTGGATAATCTCCGATATACAATGGAGTATGGATATGGTCTTGTTTCTCTCTCCTCTCCCTTTGCATTATCTATAAGGGAGGCCTTTTGTATTGGGGGTTGTAACCCTAATTGGCAACTGGGAAGTTTTGTCTCTAATGGAGTTTATTCTCCAGCTCCAATTTTATCAGATTGTTGGATAAGTTCTTTATCAACTTATACATTTCTTCTATCCTTTGTTCTTGAAATTCTCTTTCACTTGAGGAAGCTACCTCCTATTTTCCCTTTTTCTTCTCTCCAAAGTTAGTTCTACTTCTTGAATTCCCTATGGAGGTATATTTTTCCTCTACTTCAAGGGAATCAAATTGGATTTGATCCAAGGTAGGAGATTTTCGCTCTCTGAGAGTGAAACCAAATTCTAAATAAAAGGCCCCAGCAAAGACTACTCGGGCAGTGGCCGGTGGAGGTTTGATTTTAGCATGCAAATTATTGTATAACTTACTAAATCTTTTAATAAAATAGAATATGTCCTCACGAGATTTCTTCTTGATATCATTAAACTCAGTGAGGATATACCCATGGTCTCTCTTCTCACCCCATTTTTGCATAATGGAGTTCTCCATATCTTCCCAAGTGTTAATGGAAGAATTTGGAAAGGATTTAAACCATTTCCTGACCTCTCCATCTAAATATTGGATGAAAAGTATCAACACTACATCCTAGTGTTCAAAATTTGTATTCTCTCCAAAGGCACAAAAAATTTCTATATGACTATGTGTTGTTATCTCGGCTTATTCATTATACCTAGACAGGAGCTTGAGGTAGTCTTGTGGGTATAATTTATAGGTTGAGGTAGGTTTAAAGGAGCATAATTATTCAGCAAGAAACATGGGACAACCATTTGGATTAGAGGTTGTGGTGCTTGAATTACTAGAGGAGTTTGAGGTATTATCAATGGTAAGACAACGGACTGATAGTGGAATGAGAAACTTTTCACACTATGGGTAGGGTTGCTTTGGAGTTTATATTTAATTTCCTCAACTTCTTCTTTGACCTTTAGGGACACTTTACTGAGTGGATAACCACCTTCTTGAGGATATACCGGGACTCTGGGAGGAAATTCAAAACAATGGATTACGACTTTCTAAGAAATAGTTGAGGAGGTTTCAAGAAATGAAGAAATAGTAGCATCAGTAGTTGGAGTCTTTTCATTCCAAATCCTTCTAGATACTATTCTTTATGGGTCAAATATGGATGGTGTCTTTTGCTGAGAAGTATCTGAGCGGGTATGGGGCCTATTATAAGCCAGAGTGATCAAATAGAGATATAGATAGTGGACTCACCAAGTTATTTATAATAACATTCAGAAAGTGGAGTCGCCAAGGTGAGGGATCTTCAACCCACACTTCCCTTGCTCAACTAAGAGAAGGAATGTAAATATTTGTCATACCCTAATAAAAGTATTTCACAATTCGTTCCCCAGAAACAACGTGAAAAAGATATTGTCGCTTTTTCTAGCACCTGGAGCATAAAAGCTTCAGGAGACATGGAAATCTTCCTAGAGACAACCTTTGGGTTGATTGTAGCCCATTTCCTAGGACATCTTAAAGAGTGTCGGACATATTTGTAGAAAAGACTTGCGGCACTTTAGTTTATCACAGAAATATAAATGATTTTGATTCACAACCATTCATAAGATACCAAATAGAAAGAATTTGATACACAGGAGTACGTAGGAAATAATATTTGACTCAACGTGGCCAATTAAGACTTGGAACTTGCATCAATTTAGTTGTTAAAACATATGTAATGGGGGAAGATAACATAGGAGGAATCCATCATATAGGGCTTAATCACATAAGAATCTTGTATATCAAGAGTCAGAGAGAAATGAGTGAGATGGAATCCTATGAAATGCTGAGATGCATGGAGCGCTTTTTAAAGTTTTGATTTCCACCTTGAAACATACATTATCCACCAATGTTTTGATTTAAATGAATCTGAGTCTCATGGGAATTATAGATAGTAGCTACTATGACATGGAATCTATGAATAATTGTAAACATATATGAAAGACAGAGGAAGAAGAACATATTGCAATCCAAATCAGTTGGAATCACCATAAGCTTTGTATTAATCTCTTCAAGAAAACTAGAATACAACAAGCTCCAAGAAGGCATTTATGAAAATAGGAAAGGTCCCATAGAAGAGCAGTCTTTCCCAAAATTTTGAACCTTTGTTAAGTGTTTCTTGCTCCCTTTTATAAGGAGAGGGAGAGCTTTAATACAATTACAAAAATATCTCAAGCATGAGCATCGAGTTGTCTGTATGACTAGTTGTCTCGGCGTGCAAGCTTTATCGCCTCCAATTATTACAATAGAAAGATGTTGTTTGTTAAAATAAAATAGACTAACAAAACAACTGAATAAAAAAACATGTGAAACTAAAATGATGGTTTGTGAAAATATCTCCAGGCCACATCCTTTACTGGCCTCTAGTCCAACCACATTTATTCCGCATCACACTTCACGTTCTCTCGTCTTGTTCCCTGTTACTTTTAGTCTTAACGATTTTAATTTGTGGCTTGTAGGAATTAGGAATGATCACGCTCGATAACTATAACATGTCTTTGGTATACCAAAACACTAATGGTCCCCCTACATAACTCATGGGACCGTACACTTGAGTTCCTGGGCCCATTTGGGATATCACAATCAGCATATCGGTGATTTCCAATCCATGTCTTTGGCGCATCCTCCTGAAACTTGTGATCTTTGATTTTCAATGTGGGTTGGGGCACTTGGAAAGAGGATCAGGGAGGGCCCACAATATCGGGATATTACAATCGGTGATTTCATAACTCTGCCTATGGTTACACCATCTAAAACCTGCGATCACCAAACGTTGATCTCCAATAAATGACACCATTACTACCACTTATCGCTTCTTGAATGGTGACATGCATCACTCTAATATGCACTCATTAGACCCCTGAAAATTCAATATCAGCATGCAACATGTCCACCATACTTCCACATCAAGGTGACATCAGTTGCCATGTGGCCCTATCAAGACCACTAGTATTCTGCCACGAGACCCCCTAGAAGAGAGAGAAAAAGGTCCACCTGCCCTTGGTTTTTTTCTCTTATTTCCTTTGTTAAATATTTCAAGGATTTCTTGTTGCTTTAACTCGAGAGGTTCTAATCCCTACAATTTTAATCGCAATCGAAACTTTGAAAGGGTGTCATCTATTTTATCACCGATCGTGATGTGTCGATCTCCTATTGCTTTGACACCTTGGACCTCTGATATACGAGATCACTATGTGTGACAGCAACAATATTGTAGGAGCTCCAATATTTGATTTCTGATATCATCAATCGTTGATCGCTAATTTTCTCTCACCTCCTCTTCTGGTGCTTTAGAAAACTCTGGTTTGCGGGATCCGAGATTATACTTAAGCATTTTCTTTTTATTTCTTCTTTTCAAGGGTAACTGCCAATCTGCTCTAACTTTTTATTCCTGAGTCCATTTGAGAGGTTCCATATACCATTGGAAATCTAATTCCAAGAACTATCCATTGGAGGGGGTCTAATTTATCCTTGAGTACTTCTATGGCTTCGAGGCTAGCTCCAAACATCCCTATTATTTTGCCTTCTTTGTACAACTGGAACCCTTTCTTCAAAAGGTGACAACACTATGCAAGGGGTACCTATTCATGAGCGTGATTTTGTTCAATGCCATGTAATATGTACACATTCGCCAAGTCCCATCCTTATTTAGCACAATGATGATAGGTAACCCACATAGTGATGTACTCGGTTCATTAAAACCATGTTCCAATAGTTGTTGCAACTGCTTATTCACCTCACATTCTTCTATTGCAAACTACATGTACATCCCAATGTTTGACAATGGGGGTTCCAATAATAGTTGGATCTTGTGCTCCACTTCCCTCTTAGGTGGTAACCCTTTAGGCTCTTGGAACACATCCTCGTATACTTCCAACAACTCTTCCAATTGTTGTTTTTGTTTCTTAGTTTACCCCTTTAGGGATGCCTTTCCTCTTATTGACTCTTCTAAAGACTTACTTTCTCTTAAAAACAATAAAACATACTTCCTGCTATATCTGATCAACTTATTGGCTTGTTTAGCACTTACTAGTGAGATTTTCAACTTGCCTTTGGGCATGTTGATGATTAATGTTTTTACATCCTTGATGTGCTAGTATTGGTTGGAGCTTCACATGAATATCTCATCTCACATGTACATGTAGAGACTCACAAACGTGACTCCACATATGTCAAGGGGAACCACATCTAGTTCTACTTCATCAATAAAATCAATATTGATAGCAAATCTAATTTTGCATTGTTTTGTTACTTTCAACTCTGAATCCTTATTTACCTATCTCGATGGATATGGTTTTGGATGATCATGAACTTCGAGTACCAACTTCTTGACCAGCTCTGCTACAATGAGATTTGCTTATGATCCTAATTCAAACAAAGAATTAATCTTCATCTTCTTAACCTATACCTTTATATGGAATAATTTGATCATTTATTTCTCTTCCTTTTGTTGAAGGCTACTCTTAAACTTGGAAGCTAGGGAGAAATTCCCTAGCACTTCTTCTCTCATTTGGTTAAGCAAAGGAATTATTATTACAAGAAGACTATTATCATAAAAATAAAAATAAAAATAAGAATGATTTAACTCCTAATCACCTTTTATTGGAGGGGGAACTTTTTAATTTAAAATTGATATGTTGGCTTATCATTTGACTCCCATTCATTGACTATAAATAAGACTCCAATGTGCAAACAACTAACCATGAGAATCATCTTTCCCTCTTTGTGATTTAGTTCGATGGCTCTAAGACTTTGATGGGTCTGAGGTTCATTAGTCTACTCCCTCACAAGGCTTCTCTCTCATGAAGATCTGTCTCAGAAGCTATAGGTATTTCGCTCTATATCATATGTTCTTTCTCTCTGGTCCGTTATCTCTTCTCATTGTATGACCACGCTGTAATGAACTTACGCTTGATTGATATTGCACGTATGCATGGTATTGTCTCTTGAATCGATAGTGTAACACATATGGAACGATCGTGATATACTATTATACTATGATCCTTTATATTATATGTTTCGCATCACATATAAAATTCAACTGATCTATACGCTCTTTATGTTACGTTAAAATATGATCTATCTGGGATCTTATTAGCATAACTGCATAGAAGTCTCTACATTTCACTGTAGTTTCGCCACTATCATTAGAAATGTTATGAACGAGTCTTGGCACAATCGTATATACTAATCTCAATACAAATATGATATCTGTCAGATGGGCATATGTTTTCACTATGGCTATCATATTTTTCTGTGGCTCGACGAATGACACACAATCACATAGTATGGGCCTTGCTTTGTTCTTATCATCGCATATATATCTTATGGGAATCTTTTATATATATTTGTTGGCATGTGTTGCATTGTATATATCCACTGTCATCGCTTCATTGCAACATGGACATCAATATGTTGACATCACTTTCACTATTGGTCCCATTTCTTTGCATATAGTCTCAGCATAAAAACATACAACACGGTATGTTAAGATTCAGTAGTTTAGCATATGTATGTATTGGTATGGAAATCATTCTTTGAATCTAAGTTTGGTACTTCTGGGTTATAACATATATGTAGTATTAGCTACATTGATTTGGCAGCGTACACAATATAGTATTGACAACATTGCATTACAGTAATAGTACCGTATATGTATTGATATGATTGTATGGGAACAATAGTGGTCTAGTTGTGAACCCCTCTGGATTGGCCCTAGATGGCCTGATAGGATTTAAAATGATATTGATCTACTTTGTATCTTAGTTGAAAAATTTATGAAATCTAATACAAGAAGAAGGGTTTCCCCCTTGTGGGGTTTTGCCCTGATCTCTGGCCAATATTGCTATCTCCATGTGTGTGTGTTTTTCTTCTCGTGTTCCTTTTATTTTCATTTCGCTCTTGATGATGTTGTTCTTTATATATAATTTCAAATGTTGTTAATGATGGTATTGGGGGAATGAATATGTAAATAATGAAAAGTATATAAATTCAATTATAAAAGCAAATAACAATTCATCCCATAGAAAACTTAACAAGATTTACCTCCTTTTACACTGATGTACATACAATCTTCTCATCCACATCCGAGTTTCTTTCAACTTGGTTGCTCGAGTCAATGGCCACAACATTCTTCTTATTATCTTTTTTTTTTTTTCCTTTGGTTTCAAATCTAGATACAACTTCCAACACTTCTCCTTTATATGGCCATCAATGTTGTAGTGGTTGTTGTGGTTACTAGGATCTTTGCACTGTTGTATTGTGGTTGTAATATTTTTATCTTTTCCTCCTTTTTTCTTCTTCTTCCCCTCCTTAGAAGCATATTGTTTCTCCTTCTACTTTGATCCACTTGATTGCACCCTCTTCAAGACTATGTTTTTCAGGTATTGTGCCTATACACAAGCCTCGTCCACTGACCTTGGCTTGAACAACATCATTTTCTTGCGCAAGTGGTGGTGTAGACCCCAAAATAATTGAGGGGTACATTTGGGTTCTTTGGAGAGATACCCAACATTATGGCCATCTTCTAAACTTTTTTGTGTGCTCTTGCACCCTTTGGCCCACCTTTTACCTGAAGTAGTACCACCGGATACATTGGTCTTATACATAACTAATAGGGTAAAAATGTGACTTAATGAGGGTTTTGAAGTAATCTAAATTAGCCTTTAGAGGCTATCTCTCCTATCGTAGGCTCTCTGTGTGAATATCCTACCAAGTCAGTGCATGGCCCTCTAATTTCAACTGTGCAAATAAATTCTTTTGTTCCTCCTAGATTTGATGGACTCAGTTGTTGAAACCAATGATTTAGCTTCATAGCATTGATCTCGTTTTCATATGACTTGATATCGACTTTTTCTTCCATTTTAAATAGGGATTGTTATTAGTTCACCACACTCAAAATAGGTTGATCTTTTTTGGGTTCTTCTTTAGTTGGTTCTTCGTTTCTTCCCAATCTCCCAATCCCCCTTTTGATTTTTCCTCTGCATTTGAACCCCCATCTTATCCAAAGATCCCAGACTTATTGCTCAGGGTCGCCATGACGAGGTTTACATTATGATTTATATATGTGACTTTATCCAACCATGAACTACAAGATCATGAGAGTCATTCACATATTCATCATCCATGATTAGGGTTTTACGATTTTAGGCCCCACCGATCTAGATTCCCTGCAAATATCCACAAAATACCCAAAGAAACCTGCTATGGTAGCAATATGATGGGTAAACTATCGTGGATATTCCATTGGACATTTCATCACAACATATCTGATAATTATATTTAAAATCCAAAATTTTACATTATTACAGTTTTATTAGATTTCTAAATTTGTAGATTTTATTGTGAATAGTGTATGCATACAAATGAAAATTAAGAAGAAAATAGAGAACAAAAAATAAGAGTTCACATGCATAAGACATAATATATGCTTTGGGAAACCCTTTAGGGATAAAACCCAATTGGAAGGTGAGGTCGCTCTACTCTCGTTCTCTGTCTAGAAATATGGCAGCAAATACAAAAAAGTATGGCTTGTGCCTCGTGAGATGCTACTTTGCATAAATCCTCTTTGTGTGGTCTACCACCTATCCCTCTTGGAAATTTTTTATCAACTATCGAACAAATGCACTCAAAAGAATGGAATGCCTCCTCCTAGTGGTTCGTTTATAACACAACCTAATGGCCTACTAGTGGTTAAGTTTGACTACCTCAACTCTTAACTAGAGTTACAATATAAACTCTTCTAGAGTCTTTTACATCATAATTGTGTGGCTAGCCCCTTTTCCATGAATAATGGGGGTTGACATGGGATCCACTCAAATTATGGGTGTGAATATAGGAAGGCCAACTTCTGGGTGGAATAAATTTTGCATATAGACTCTCACTGACGCACTTCTTACGTCATTGGAATGATATTTGTGTGTAGAATAACATAAAAATGTTTTCCAGCTTTACCCCCCAAAAACATTGTTTGATGCCTCAAAATTCTCCTAGAAAGTTTCTAACCTTATTTTCCCAAACTAGGTCCTTCCGATAAAAATGGTCCCATGAGTTAATTCCTCCACTTTTTCCATTCTATATGCATGAAAATGGATGACAAACAATATAATTATCCAATCTGGATCATGAAATGTTTAACTTAACTTTATTTTATTTTTAAAATCAAACTGTACTGAAAAGTGTAAATTAAGTATAAGACAATCTCAATATCTTTTATGTTTTGCCTACGGATATATATTAGCATCTTGTCAAAAGGAGGAGTCTCCACAGAAGATAAGATTGAAAAATATAAATTCATTTTCGTGAAAAGACTAAAGGATGAATCAATATGAACCTGGCAAGATATCAACAACACCCACACCTTTGTGCATTGACAAATATTAATCTTCTATCATGGAGTGGAAAACTTCAACGACATCATGATTTATAAAGATAAATTCATTTTTAATGATCTTATCACATGGAAATACTTCAGGGAAAGGGAAAAAGGAGGATTTTTAGGATTACCAACAATTGCATTGTTTGCAGTTTATTTTGTTTATTCAATGACTTCATCATTAATTTATTTTGAGATACATGTAAATCAGTACTAGACCACTGGAACTATATTTCATTTATCTACTTTATGTTTTTATTCTTGTTTATCTACTTTACGTTTTTATTTTTATTTTTTTCGTTGAAATTCTATTTTTAAATATTTATAAGGATTTTGATTTTTTTTAATGAAATTTTTTTGTGAAATTTTATTTTTAAAATTCAGTTTGTATAAATTATCTTATTTGAATATATAAAACGTTAATAAATTAAAAAAAAAAAATTCTTAAAAAGAAATAAAAAACAACAAAAACAAAACAAAATTGAATTGAACTGAACGTACAACTCACACCGTCATCAAAACAAATCGAAAATCTAGTGATGAATTTGCAACCCAACTAACATGTAGAAAAAGTAACCCCGACTTAGCTTCATAAACATTGAACTAAATAATCAAGATAAAATTTACAACCCACACAGTCCCCAAAAAAAATTGGAAATCTAAGTAACTTTCTTCGTAACTATTTCAAACAAGGGCTAGAGGTAGTGGTATTCCCTGCCGGGTGCATCAAAGGAGAAATTAGGGAAGCAGTAATAATGCAATAGTGTATTGATACGATGGCATGGCAAGCAAACCAAATTGAAATAATAAATTCGTGAAACTAGTTCAATTTTGTGAAACCAACCCACCGTAGATTATGCTTGGGTGCTCCAAGTGTTCAAAAGTAGGGCATTCCAATTTAAATTTGTTACAAATATTAGCGTCCTATGTTTGGCATAATTTTGTAGTTTGTTATATTTCTGAAAAGGACAGTTTCAATGTCTAGAATACTGAAGTCACTTGTGGTTTACTGGAATTTTAAAGCCATTTCCATCTGAAATGATTTTGTATGTGAACTGACCTATTTCTCTTCCTCTTCCTTATTTTGGGAGGATAATCTTATTCAAAGAGGTGGAAACATGAGACATTAGACTACATTTTGGGAAGATAATCTTATTTTGGAAGGATAGTTTTGATTCCTTTAAGTTGGTTGAAGTTTTTAATAATTTAAGAATCAATATAAAGGAAGATATGAACTCAAATAAATCTTCGATGAATTTGTATAAGAACTAGAGATAAAATGTTGTGTCATCTATTAAGTGGTATTTATGTGCTTTTCAAATGGCATTTCATTATATAGAAATTAAATAAATAAAAATATGAAATGAGCAACAAAAAACTTGATTTATGTTGGGCTAAATATTTTTGTTTTTCCGCTGATTAGTGATACTTCATGGGCTTCTCTCCACCGCTCAATCCTCTCTCCACATGTTTCGGCCAAAGCTTTTGGTTCCAGCATCTTTCAAATTCCTACACGAACCATTCCCTGAAATATTCATTTTCACAACAGAGAAACGAGGGTTTTTTTAATTTTGACTAACATCATGTTATAGAAACTCCTAAAAATTCCATGCATGCAATCATGTAGTGCATGTTAAGCACGTGGCATGATAATCAATATTTAATTAAATTAAATCATATAAAATACATTATTAATTATACTTTTGGTTGTGGTTGCGAACCATGTACTACATATGTTGTTATATGGTCCCATTTGCATGAATGACATGAATTGCATAGGCGTTTTTCTGCTTATTTTGCTTTGTCTTTGCCCTCCCTTTTGCTCTAGACCATTTTCTCATTCTCCTCCATAGATGTTCAGTTCTACATTCCTGAACTATAACTATTTCCAATATCTATGCAAGCTCATTTTATCTTACAAAAATTGTTTGGTGTGGAGCATAATTATCTTCTTTATTCATAGGTATCGTTGCATTGGACCACAGTTCGTAATGGGGTGGCAATGCCACCCATTTGATTGCCACCAGGGGGTCCATGGGGGACGATGGCGATTAGGTGGATGATTTGAGACGTTCATTAGGTGGATGACATGATAGTAGAAGTTATGTTCAATTTATGGTTTTTTTTCTGTAGAAGGCAACCCCTCGCTATATATGAGGGAATTGTATTGCGACTATGGATATGTGTATTCTAAATGAGAAAGAGAGAGGAGATTGTGTAAGAGAAAAGAGAAAATTACAGCGCATTTGTTGTGTGTTGTATCTCTTCATTTCGCCAGATAATATAAAGAAAGGACTGGTTGTTTCTCTGTGGACATAGCCCAAATTAGGTGAACCACGTATATATGTGCATCTCTTCTTTTATGTGTTTTCTGTGTTTATGTTTATGAAATATTTTATGTGTTCCATTACTCTATAATATATAATTTTCTAACAACTGGTATCAAATCCGAAGGTCTATTTTGCTGATAAACTTGCAGGAGAGTAGGGTTCCTAGTTTGAGTGGGAGAAATGGCAAAATATGGTAGGTTTAGGGTCGAGAGATTAACAACTAAAATTATGAGTTGTGGAAGGTGCAGATGGAAGATTATGTATGTTAGACTCGATATGTACCTACTATTGAGCAGAAAGATAAAGAAGTTGACGAGTATGTTAGACATGGAATGGGATATTCTTGATATAAAGGCACTAGGAACAATATTGTTGTGCCTAGCAGCATCGATAGCCTTTAATATTTCAAAGGAAATGAGAATAGAGGGTTTAAATTCGGCATTGCCCAAACTATATGAAAAACCCTCAGCCTCAAATAAGGATTTCTTATGAAGCATTTATTTAATATGAATATGTTAGAAGGTGGAATTTTATTGAGCATTTAAATGAATTTAATATGCTTCCCAGACATTTATGTTCTATAGGGGTAAATTTTGATGATGAAGTTAGGGCTTTGTTATGTTTGTGCTCATTACCAGAAAGTTGGAATGGTTTATTTATGGATATTAGTAACTCTGTGTCTAGATACAGTACTTTAAAGTTTGATTATGCTATCAGTACAATCCTTAGCGAGAAAATGTGACGGAAAAGCTCCGGTGAGAGATCAGGTAATGTTTTGACTACCAAGACTAGGGGAAAAAATGGAAAGAGGAAAGAGCCCAAGTTATTGTAGTAACTCAAGGAATCCAAGTCTAGATTAGGGATAGTGTGTTGGAAATGTGGGAAGAAAGGACACTTGAAGAGATATTGTAAGTCTCAGAAGGGAAAATAAGGAGACGCGCAGCAAGAAAAAAATCATGAAGCAAATATGACAAGTGATGTGTTCCAAGATGCTTTATTTCTTTCATTAGAAAAATATTATTTATGCCTAAGTGGTAGATTAAGGGGCCTCATTACATGCCACACCTTATAGGAAACATTTTCATGGTTATGTTCAAGGGGATTTTGGATAGGTTCGTTTGGGTCATGATAAACCTTGTGAAATCATTGGAATGGGTAAAGTATTCATAAAACAGCATAATGGAAAGCAATGGATATTGAAGGAGGTAATGCATGTTGCATATATGAAGAAAAATCTAATTTCAATAGGGCAGTTGGGAGGTGAAGGTTGTGTAACTACCTTTACAGATAAAACTTGAAAGGTCACTAAAGGAGCCCTCATAATAGCAAAAGGAGAAAAGGTTGGTACATTGTATTTATTCAATGGTACTTCTAATTTTATTAATGCTTTAACTTATACAAGAGAAGATACAACATTATGGCATCATAAGATCGAGCACATGAGTGAGAAGGGGACACATATTCTTCACTCAAGAAATTTTTTTCTAGGTTTGAAGCATGTTCATTTAGAATTCTATGAGAATTGTGTTTTTGGAAAATAAAAAAGAGTCAGATTTCTCAGAGTTGGGAAAGATTAGAAGAGAAAAATCTTAGAGCTTTTGCATATAGATGTATGGGGACTAGTTTTTTCTCTATGGACGTAACGCAATTTGGGTGAACCACATATATCTGTGTCTCTCTTGTTTTATGCGTTTTCTATGTTTATGTTTCTGCAATATTTTATGTGTTCCATTGCTCTGTAATATATAATTTTCAAACAGAATTTTTTGCACTTCTTGCAACTTGTTGCTTATGCTTTCCCTCTTCTCATAAAATTAAGAGGCACAATGTCCAAACTTGTGTTAAAACAATTCACATGGATCAGAAATAGAGCAAGGGTCACTAGACAAGTGTGGCAGTATGTCGGCATTGGCATACCTGTTCTGCCCTTCAACTCCACTGTCAAGTTTTCCCTACTTAAGGTGTTGTCTTGGAGTGAATTTTTGGGAAGATCGAACTACCAAGGATTTAATTGTTCCATTAGATAAAGTGTTCATATTCTTGCCTACCTAAATAGTGTGAATTTTTCCCTACTTAAGGTGTTGTCTTGGAGTGCATTTTGGGGAAGATTGAACTACTAAGGGTTTTATTGTTCCATTGGATAAAGTGTTCATATTCTTCCCTACCTACATTGTGGGAAAGTGAAAGCAAAACACAAGTAATGAAAACTCATTTTCTTCATTTTCGTTATTTTTTGGCTCAGGTTAGCTCACATCATAGCCTTGAGCTCTAGATCCCTTCCCTTTGTCCTTAAAATTTCCTTTCATCAATGTTCCCAATTTCATTCAGCTTCACAGTACACCACAATAAGGAGGTGAATTTCTCATTTTGTTTAGTTGATTCAGTTCTTCTCTGAGAAGGGAAAGGTGACCTTTGGAGTGGGAGGTCAATCATGGACTTAGCTCCACTTCCTATTATTCATAAGATAATACGGAAGAAGAAAGTAATTTCCCAAAATGTTGTAAGGAATGTTGGAAATACTGGAGGGGGGGGGGGTGGAGGGTGAATCAGTATTTGTTTTCAATTGTTACTTTTACCCGTTAGATCGCTTATATTTAGAACACAAAAGGAACAATAGGAATAAATTCTTTCACTAATATAATATTTACAATGAATCAAGTACAATATAGATAGGGATCCAACCCTAGATGAAGACACCCAGGCTCCAACCTGGGATGTGCCAAGCACCTACTTTGACTTTCCAAGGCACCAACCTTATTAATTCTAAGGCACCAACCCCAAGGACTCCAATCCTATATCTTCTTCTGTAGGCACCGACCTAGATTCTTCAGTATTGTGGTCCTCTAGGGCTGCAAACCTATACTTCAAGGCACCAACCTTGTTTGTTTGAGGCTCCAACCTTCCAGAAACCAACCCTCTGGGCTCCAACCCACTGTGATACTTCGTCTAGATATGTTTGATAATAATTTATGGCTCCAAATATTTTTTTTACTAAGCCATGATCATCAGCTTCCTCATATTCTCCATGTCATATCATTAATGATAACCCTTTCATGTGGAAGGTGTCACCACCGTCCTTCATTGTACCCAAACACAATCTTCAAACTACCTCATCATGGTCTTCAACGGTGTCTCCACAATGTCTTCAATGAATTTATCAACAAAAATCTTCACCAACCATCCTACTTCAATAAGACTTCAAGGGTTATTCAACAATGTTGCTAGTCTAGAGGATGTCCTTCAACTGTGTTCAAGTGTGCTCCAATATAGGTCTTCAGTGAATGCTTTCAACAACCTTTAACAAAAATTCCTCAATCTATTCTCCAGGGTATGAAAACTTATTTTCCCAAAAGTCTATTCACAAAAGCGAGGTTTTGCACATAAAATGAATGCTCCAAAATATGCTTCTAGTTTTTCTTTACAAGATGCAACTATTGTCCAAAAAGTTACGACATTCAATGAATAGTTCAAGCATTACAATCACCAATGAATAGCATGTTGTATACAGTGGTATGCACCAATGTTTGTAATCATCAATGAATAGCACACTATATTGGTGAGCACTGGAAAATTCACAAAAGAAAGCTCCACACACCATACTGTCCACTATGTCCACACTATCACATTGTCTTAATGAATGTTGTACTCTAGCTAGGAGTATTACCTCGCTAGAAAGAACACTTCACAACTTGAAGGTGTAGACCCACAGTCCAAAAATTTATATAAGGACATAGTCTAAATATGTCACTAAAACATAACCACTGTAAATTGTACCTGAGGCTTGTATAAGAGGATGCACACACAGTCTGAGCCTACTAAACAATGTTATGCCCACCATCTCGTAAATATTTTAGTATATCACTGCTACAATAGCCAATTTACAAAACTGAGTCCTAAAAAGTTATCCGATGTGACATTCCTTCACTGTACCCTTATCTCTTTGTTCTTCTATGTTCTGAACTCTTTTTTTCGGTGATAGAAAAGGAGGTCTGAGCAAGAATTTAATTTACATAGATGGGGAAGATGAGAAAGAAAAGAAACAAGAAACATCAAAAGAAGAGGATAAACACTAGGAACCAATCCCACAGAAAGAAGAAGTGAATCTGACCATATCTTGTAATGCATTGACAAGAATTACACTCCTCAGACTCTCAAGATAGAAGGGCATATCAAGAAGAAAAAGGTAATAGTGTTGATTGATTCGGGTAGTACCCATAATTGTATTCATTGTAAGATAGCCAAGGAATTGAATTGCTTCCTATATCCAACACTAGAGTGTCAAGTAGTGGTTGAAAATGGAGGAACCATAAATTGCTCTAGAAAGTGCCATAATATCAAGATATCCATGGGAGAATATATCTTGAATAGCCCAATACTTTCCATTTCAATGTGTGGTGGTGATGTTGTACTAAGAGTCCAATGGTTACAGTCTTTGGGGGTGATAACTTTCAATTTTCAAGAACTTTTCTTGAATTTTTTTTGGGAAGGAAAGGAAGTTGAATTACGGTGTATCGTAGGGAAACCAAAAAAGATAATCATATCTAATGGCATGAAAAAGATTCTAAAGAGAGAACAACGGGGCATAATTACACAATTATGTTCATTGGAGGTTCAAAAAGCGAAATCATCTATTTCTCCTAATATCCAAAAAAGTATTGGACAATCATTCTAAGGTTCAAGTAGTGGAAGATCATGTCGAGCATCAACCACAAGTTCTCCAACTCTTAAAGGATAACCTTAATTTGGCGCATAATCAAATGAAACAATAGACATAACAACATAGCAGTGAAAGAAGTTTTGATGTTGGCAACTGGGTATTTTTACGGCTACAACCATACAAACAAATGTCTCTTAAGCAACCTAATAAGGATAATAAATTATCACCAAAGTACTATGGTCCTTACAAGGTGTTGGAAAAGTTTGGTACTATGGCATACATATTGGAGCTTCCTGCAACTTCTCGAGTGACCCCAGTTCTACATGTTCCATGCTTAAAGAAGGTTATAGGTGACAAGCTCCTAGTTTAGACAATATTGTGGGAACTTGATGAGGGAGGAAAAATCATATTGGAACTCAAAGTAGTCATGGAAACCAAAACCCGATAGCTACGAAATTGATTAATTTCAGTGTATCTCATCAAGTGGAAGAACTTACTCGTTGAAGATTCCACATGGGAGGACAAGAATTTTATACAAGAAGCATCCAAAACTACTTAAGCATTGAGGACAACACTTTTTGAAGGAGAGGGGCATGTTAGGTCCCTCTACTACTAGTGTAGCCCCTTATTGTTATTAGTGCAACCCCCTTACTATATTGTTGTACCCATGTAGTCCCCATGTTGTTATTATTGTGCCCCATAGAAGCCCACTATTGTTATTGTTGTGCCCCTACAATATTTTTGTTATGTAGGCTCTGATTATATCGTGACCACTTAGACTCCTATATATAGAAATGAGGTATTTCCATTTGTATCATCCAAGAATTGTTCATTTGTGTAATGTAAAGGAGGTTTCCCCTTCGAAGAGGATGATTTTGAAGTCGTTGATTTATCTTTTCTATCTTTCTGTGAGTTGGTTTCATAACATTGACCCTCTTTAACCATCATCATCCATGGTCAACCATAGTCAACAATGGTCAACCATGTGAACCTTAGTTAACCATAGTCAACCATAGTTAACCTTAGTTATCCATAGTCAACCACAATCAGTGATATGTTGACCATAGTCAACCATAATGATCGTTAGTTAGTAATAGTAAACTATGGTATGCCATGGACAACTTGGGCAACTATGGTAAACTAAGGTCAAATATGGTAAAACCATTTTCAATAATGTTCTACTTGGTTGGCATGGTTAAACATGTTCAATCGTGGGAAACATGGTTGAATGTGGTCAATCATAGTCAACATGGGAATCATGGTTAGCCATGGCTAACCACAATCATTTATAGGTAAACATTGACAACACTGATAAACTATGTACACCCATGTCAACGACATGTTGAACATAGTCAACCGTAGTCTTAGTTAGCAATAGTAAACCATGGTACACTATGGACAACTTAGGAAACTGTGATCAACTAAGGTGGAACATAGTAAAACCATTTTCAATAATGTTCTACCTAGTTGGCATAGTTAAAAATGTCCAACCATGGGAAACATGGTTGAATGTGGTTAATCATAGTCAACATGGGCATCATAGTCAGCCATGGTTAACCACAATCATCTATAGGTAAACATTGACAACATTGACCAAGCCATGCGTTTCTTACTCCTCATGGCCAACCATTATCAAACATGGTCAACCAAGGTCTCCATGGTTAAACATTGTCAACCATGGTCATCCACTGTCAACATGGGAAACCATAATCTATCACAAGAAACTATGGTCGACCATGTCCAAATATGTCAAACAATGTTCACCCATGGACAACATGGTCAAACCATGGGCATCATGCCCAACTAGAGTTAGCCATGGTCAACCATCATAAAACCATGATCAAACATGTATATCCATGGTCAACTATGGTCAATCATTGTTAATCATAATCTATCTTAATCAAGTATGTTGCAAAGTGATGGGCAACACTGTTAAACATGGTCAACCATAGTCAACATAGGTATCATGATTAGACACGGTTAACCACAATCATCTATGCGTAAACATTGACAACATTGATCAACCATGTACACCCATAGTTAGCCACATGTTGACCATAGTCAACCATGTTTGACAAAGCTCAATTATGGTGAAACATGGTAAAATAACTCATCCATGGTCATACATTATTAAACATTGTCAAACGTTGTCACTCATTATCACCCATGTTCGACCATAGGTTTAGTTAGCCATAGTCAACCATGATAAACCATGGTCATATTGGTCAACCATAGTCAACAACACGTCATGCTCTAAAAGAACTCATCCATGGCCATACATGGTTAAACATTGTCAAACATTGTCACTCATTATCACCCATGTCACCCATGTTCAACTATAGGGAACCTTAGGCATAGCCAACCATGGTCAACTATGATCAACCACAGTCATCTTTGGTCAACCATAGTAAACAACAAGACATGCTCTTCACACTCCTCAGGGAGGGTCAAACATGGTCAACCAATGTCTCTATCTAAACATGGTCAACTATGGCCATCCATTGTCAACATGGGCAACCATAATCTATCAAAGAAAACTATGGTTAACAGTGGCCAAATTTGTCAAACCGTGTTCAGCCATGGTCAACATGGTCATCATGCCCAACCAAAGTTGGCCATGGTTGACCATCATCAATCGTGGTCAAACATGGGTAACCATGGTCAACTATGGTCAGCCATTGTCATTCATAATCTAACATAGTTAAGTATAGTTTTATGTGGACAAGCATGATCATCCATAATCAACTATATGTTGACCCTAAAAAGGATCCTTAACCATATCTTGAACAAATTAGCCATACTTAATAATAGTCAGCAATTGTCTACTCATCTTCCCCATGCACAAGGACTATCAACCATCACAACTATATTATTAACTATAGTTGATATACCAACTGCAAGTTCCACCTTTTACATGCCAATACACTTATAAAAATGATATTGATTGACATTTATCAACTACATTTAATAATATAATTGGTTGTGGCTATAGTCTAACCACACTATTTTTTTGCTCAGAAAATCATGGAAATTCCCCCAATATTGCCCACAAAATCATGGAAATTCCCGCAATATTTTGATAAAATCTAGCGCGAATTTTTATAAATCCAGGTTACAACTGTCAAACTTCAAGATTTTGGGTACCCCAAAGATTTTTGACAGTGCTGAATCCATTTCCACCATCAAAAACATGATTCAAACACTACTACTGCACTACTACTGCAAAATTTCTTATAATTGTGCTAGTTTATATATCTATAAAACAAGCCCACAAACATAATCATTCTGCGAATTAATTTTCATTTGTGATTTTGGAAAAAAATAGATATATAAACCACTAACTTTTTTTTAAAAATATAAATCTCTCTAATCAATTTTAAAAAATTAAACATAAATGTCCATATTGGTATTATATATACTCTCGAAAAATACATTTAATGATACTTTACAAGTGAAATATATGAAAAAATCCTTATTTTTTCACACACTTCATAGATCTCAAAACGTTAATGGTAAATATGATGTTTATTAATTCAGATAATACACGTTTAAATGTTAAATTTTTGACACTTAAATGTTAATTTGCATTTTTTCCCTTAAAATTGAAAATGACACTTCTATTCATGATTTCCACATACTTGATTGCAGTGATTGCAGGGTGCCTAACTTTTTCCATAGTCATTACGTACAACTTGAGCAGAAAATTTCAGTTTTCCTATTGAACTGCTTTAATCATGTACAACTCTGAAAATTAACCAGTTAAGCCATCTTCCGAAATTACTGACAAAAATATGATAAGGTCGTACCGGCAACATTACTCTGAAACTCTCACAGCCATTTTCTACACGTCGTTGCTGGCAAATGCGCAACAAAGTCTTTCACGCGTAAATTCTTTCATGGTTGACCTTGTAGGTCCATCTAGTGAGATCGGTAGAAGCCAAGACGCTTATAAACATGCAAGCCTCAGAACATTATCCGCCTTGAAATCCCATATCTGCTATTTCTCTGGCCCAACAGTCCGTAACATGGTGCAGTCTTTTCTCCCTATTTTCGGTTGTGCGTTCGATCCATAGGTTTTAGTTGAGTATTCCCAACTTGTGTACCTAGTGTCCATGCAAACCAGAGGAATTGTTATGGGCAATGACTTCTATAGTATGTTGTAGACGCTGCAATGGAGATCTAGCACAGATATATCTATAAAATTGATTTTAGTAGAGGGAAAGCTTCAGAGATTCAAGCGTCAAATGGTCGAAGAGTATCCCCACCATGGAATGTTCGAGGCAGACTATATGAAATACTTAGAAACAAATGTTCTAAACCGTCTAGAGAACAGCTCAGAGCTTCGACTAGGAGAGCTGTATAATGTTATGCCAAATGTTCTGAACCATCCTCTGCTGATCACCTCAGAACTTCAACGAGGAGAGTTGTATAATGTTGAAAGATGATAGCATAATAGTTCTCATTTAAAGATTATTTCCATTTCATCTATGTTGGAAAAATCACCCCACTTCTATAGAATTCGGTAATTTCTATTTTGGTGATCCTAGTCACTGGTTTGTAATGCTTACCAACACCTACCGGTTTTGGTGTAACCGCAAACCTCCACATGGTATCAGAGCTTGGATTTTGGTGTAACCGCAAACCTCCACATGGTATCAGAGCTTGGACCGAGGGTCTATTCCCCGAATTGCGTTTAAAGAGGTGTTGGAAAAATCACCACACCTCTATAAAATCCTTAATTTCCACCCTAAAAATTCTAGTTACTAAACATCCACAATCTATACATGAAAGCCGTCCATGGCAAGTAATGTTACTTACGAGGACGAGAGATATGGCATTATTTCTTTATTAAACCACATCAGTTTTGCAGATATGGCATTATTTCTTTATTCAAACTACATCAGTTTTGAAGATAAATTTGTTCGGAAAAAAGTGCTGATGCTAGCAATGAAGCAGCACAACAAGTCTGGGTATGGCTTTACTTCTAAATGGAAACCTAACCTCGATCAAATAGCATCGCAACATCAACTTGCTTTGGTTATACAAATGCTCAAAGGGTAATCTCCTTTGGCTTCCCAAGGATCACTTTTGCTTACAATTGAAAGAGATTCAAATTAATCATTATAAATTCATTTTTAATCTCCTACTTCATGTTTTCAACCATATCTTCATAAACATTAATATCTTTATCCTTATCACTCGTTTAATTTTATTTCCCCAAATATCCCCAAATATGTTTTTAATGGGCAAGAGTTTAATTCTTTTTCCTAAAAATATGTTTAAAAAAAAAAAATTAGCATAGTTTATGTGATTTTGTTATTTTAGATATTTAAGTTTTAAAGACATTCAATGACTAACAAATCAACAATCTTTATCATTGGTATAAAATTATTGATTTAATTGATGATGAATAAAAAATGAAAAATTTTCATTGATTATATTTTTATATGGAAAAAATTACTTAAAATAAAATTAAATATTAAAAGTGTTTTGAAAGGCAGTTTAAACATAAAACCTCCATAAAAAAAATTAACCCATTTAACCCCTGGATGCCCCCGATAGTAAGCTGGTGATGGAGTGCACGGGTGAGGGGGTTTTGTTTCTGGAAACTGATGCGGACGTTGTTCTCAAGGAGTTCGGAGAGCTCTACCCACCCTTCCCCTGCCGGGATGATCTGTTGAACAACATACCAGGCTCATGTTCTTCACATTCAGGTTAACTCATTATGCATTATAAACTTAATTCATGTTATTGTTCATTGTTATGGCTTTAGGGTTGAACTTATGTCTATTGCAAGTTTGGGGAATATTACAATTTTGCAATCCATATAGGAGGTTGGCACTGAGTTGTTAGACCTCAATTCTTATTTGAATTTTTCTTGACTGTTGATTACGAAATATTTACAAAATTTGTAATTAAGAAAAAACTAAAAAATAGTTGTTTCTAAATGTATGTGTGATCACGATTAAAAAAACTAAAAATAGCCGTTTCTAAATGTATGTGTAATCATGATGTTTACGCTGACGCGGTTGAGATGCAGAGGGTTCATATTGGTGACGTGTCTAAATCACACCATGAGTGACGCCATTGGCTACGTTCAGTTCATGCAAGCTCTCTACGAAATGGTCAAGGGGGTAGCCAGGCCTTCGGTTCTACCGGTCTAGAAAAGGGAAATCCTCTGACCCCGCCCGAATCCTGCAATTAAATCCCTCCACTACGCATATGATCAAATCGATTGCAAGGATGGCGAGATGGTGAACATGACCCATATGGCAGAAATGTCTCTCCAACTACTGCCGGAGCAGGAAGTTCGGTTCATATTTCCAATGGACACTCGAGTGAAATTCGAGCCGCCGCTTCGTGAAGGCTTCTATGGCATGCACGATTTTGATAAAATTTAAGATAACGAGTTTGAAATTTTATAAATGAATTACTTCAAAAATGCTATGTATAAAAGTTTCAATACTATATACATAAATTTCAATGCTGACTATATGTAAGTTTCAACGCTAGCTCAACATATTATATAAACTATACTCGCTCACATCTTATATAAACTATACGGTTCCACATGTTTGAATTAAACATAATTGTTCCACCAATTGTTCCACCTAAATGGTGTTGAGTGACAAATGTCCTCTTCCCAAACAAATCTAAAATATTTTGAAAATCCATCAAGAAATGTGGAGGGTTTCAGAATGCCACCCTGCATACACTACTCAATGCCTTCCAATTTCTTTTGCTGTGAGTTGCTCGATCTATGATCGAATGGAAGTCGATTCGTGTTGCAAAGGGTACAATTCTACGAATCCAAGTTTGAATCTTTCTTCTTTCTTTTGCAATTTAGTTTCCCCATGAATTTATATTGGTTTCAATGAGTAAACTAGAGTTGCTCCATAGGTTTTTCACCTATCGTTGTTGAAATTCGAGGCTCTAGAGTTCCTACGATGTGCCATTTATAAAAAAAATTCTGGGTTGGATTGGTTTAATATTTCCACTAAAATTGTCGTATAAGCTCGGAGATGGTTGTAATGCATAGGATGTTCCAAAGTCTTTTGCGTTCATCCATGCGTGCTTGCCCCTGCTTTCAAGTACCACAACCTTAGGATATTCCTGCCAGGATTTCAGAGAACGCAAGGGTTCTAAGAAACAACACTGCTCATTCTTAGTTGTGTCTCATGTGCAGAACGCGTTGAGTCAGTGGATTACACTGACCAATTTTCGAGATATTTTATAAAAGAAATTAATTCAGTCATCAGTCATACTTCATTATATTCAGACCAAATATTCTAATCTAAACTCTTTTTTGTTTAAGCTTGGAATAGTTTTTGGCATGTAGATTATAATATTTTATAGTACTTGTCATCTCAGAATCAATTTGTCCAATGATGTAAGCATAAAATGTTTAGAGTGGTTGTATGTACCTTCGTAATAAGCCCAATAATACAATCCATTTTTAACCCTGGATTTGAAGTCGACAAAGCTCAATTTTTAGTCCAGCCCATTTGTCAACTCGTTGATAGAAAAATATTTGCAAGGAAGCTATGGAAATGTTCCATTGTATACACCCATGCCTATACTGCCCTCTGGGCCCTCTTGGCTAAGTTGGGACCCTAACCTAACACTGCTGCATTTTGATATCGTCATTTTATGGTCGTTAGGTCGAGGCATTTAGAAGGGTAACAAAGACACCATCTTAAGAAGAGGTGCATTTATTTCTTTGGCTCCCGTACGTTACAGAGCTTACAATGACCAAACTACTAGTAATATTTCTCTATGATATTGACCTAGCTATCTCTCTATGGACCTAGCTAGCAAGGGGTGGTAAGGGCAAACCAAACCTAAATTCATAAAATTGAGGTTGAGATTGACCTACCTATCTCTCTATGGATTTAGTTAGCAAGGGGTGGTGAGGGTGCACAAACCCAAATGACCAAACTACTAGTAAGCTTTATCTATGCTATTGACCTAGCTATCTCTCTATGGACCTGGCTAGCAAGGGGTGATGAGGGCGCCCCAAACCTAAATGCATAAAATTGAGGTTGAGATTGACCTACCTATCTCTCTATGGTTCTAGTTAGCAAGGGGTGGTGAGGGTGCACAAACCCAAATGCAGAATACAAAAAGTTGAGGTGGGGATATATGGTTTTCCTTACAACATTTTGGGAAAATAATTTCTTCTTCCATATTGTCTTATGGATAATAAGAAGTGGAGCTAAGTCCATGATTGGCCTCCTACTCCAAGGCGCACGTTTCCTTTCTCAAAGAAGAACCGAATGAACTAAACGAAATGAGCAAGTATCCTCCTTATTGTGGTGTGCTATGAAGCTAAATGAAATCAAAAGCATTGAAAAAAGGAAATGCCAAAGACAAAGGGAAGGGATCTAGAGCTTAGGGCTATGATGTGAGCTAACTTGAGCTAACAAATAAGAAAATGAAGAAAATTTTAATCTGGGTTGTCATTGATGTCAATATGGAAGTGATTGAGATGGAAAATATTATTGAAGATGCCAGAGGATGACTATAACTCTTGCTCAATCATGTATAGGACAAGAAGTGTCAATCAGGCCCCTGATGATCTGGAAGTCCTTGATTACCTTGTTGACATATGTGGACCACACTTGATGAACATGATTGGAAGACTACCTTGGAACCTATGTCATATCACTGCATCACTGTGACATACACTTGATAATGGAAGACTATATGATGATTATGAAAGAATACATGTTGCATATGATGTTATTGATGACATTTATGAGCCTATGAGCTTTAATGAAGAACCCTAACAAAATGAAGCCATTGATGAAGAATATAATTGTCCTCCATTTCTGCACTAATTAATGACTAGTCACATTAAAAAAAACAAATTTCTCCACCTTAGATGCAAAATCGCGCCATGAGACCTACACCATCTTGAAGAGCACAATTTGCCTTTCCAACGAGCTATTACTTGGCCTGAAACTCCAAGTGGTTTGAAATTTATTGAATTTTCAAATTAAGGGTATAATTTCTGGTAAGTAAGCCGACCTGAACGTGTCCATTCATGTAGGCCTACCTCTATTAGACATGATCGTTCAAGTTCTTGAAGAAGGGTATATATAGGAGCCCATACCTCCATTTCTAGCACCAAAAAAAAAGGGTTCAAAACACAAAAGAACAACGAGATAAGGGTATAGTGAAGGAATATGACAACGGATAAATTTTTTGGACTCACTTTTCAATGGAACTTTGATATATGGGAGGCAAGAATGAGGAATTTCTTAAAGACTCAAGGCACTAAAGTCCAGAAATTGGTGATTACTGATAGCATGATGGATGGAGAATCCAAGGAACATAATACAAGAGCAATGAAAGAAATCTTGAATGGGCTACCTGATTCTACAAAGGCCAATTTTGAAAAATGTTCATCAGAAAAAGGAATATGGGATAAAATTCATGATATTCACTCAAAATGAGTGTTGAAAATGATCTCTAGTCAATAAAATGATGGAAAACAAGAAGGAAATCCAGGGCCCATCAATGAAGTTGAAGATAAGAGTGATGACATCAAGGCTAAAGAAGACCTAGAAGATGAAGAGAATGAAAAAGTTTTTGAATAAGATCTCCTCACTAAACTTATGGCTTCCAAGGAAGAGATTAACAATTTGAAAAAGGAAAATGAGGAATTTAACAAGAAAGCACAAGTTGGTTACCAAGACAAGACAAGGAAGGAAGTTGAAATTGTCAAGCTTTAAGTACAAGAAAGAGATGAGGAGCTCGCCAAGATTAAGGAAGAATTTCATCAAAACAAGAGAAAGCATCATGATGAAGTCATATCCATGACAAATCAATTGGATAAGGTAGAGAAACAAGAAGATACCTTGTCAAGCCACCTTGAAAAAAGACACAAAAGCTTGAACAAAATTGAAGCAGAGATTGGTCAATACAAGGAAGAGGTCTCCTCCATTAGATCTCAACTAGAAGAAGCAAGGAAACAAGCACAAGGAGATGAGAAGGTGATGGAAGCTTTGACATTCATAGAAGGAAAAGTTGATGAAGCAGAAAAGGAGAGAAACACCATGATATTCCAACTAGAAGAAAAGGATGATGACATCACCAAGTTAAAATTAGATATCACTTCTCTTAAGGCCCAATCATGTGAATCAACCAATATGAAGGAATAAATGGAGATCATTCTATCAAATAAGAATGGAGAATGGAAGAAAATGAAGGAAGAAATTGTCTTTCTTAAAAAGGGAGTTGACTTGCTGAATAAGAACTTGAAAATTTCTCAAACCCTAGATGACATCTTGAGTCATCAAAGGTCTCCCCTTGATAAATCAGGTCTTGGCTATGTGGGTGAATCCTCAAGCAAGAATGATAATGCTTCAAACAACAAGGATGTGAGGAAGCCTAGAAGAAATGTTGATGCCCCTAGCAAGGCAAGAGTCAAATTGACATTGGAAGAAATCCTACTCCAAGAAGAAATGCAGATGGTGTCAAGGATGCAAGAAGAAATGGTTATCATCAAAGGATCCCAAGGCAAAAAGACTTCAGAAGTACATAGAGGAGAACTTCTTCTCCCAGGTACCAAAGTATATTTCTTGGTTATTTCTATTCTTGTACAAACTTTGGGCACATGGAAAAAGATTGTAGGGCATAGCACAAAGATAAATATATGTTGAAATTTGGTACCAGAGGACAGATGGTTCCCTAAGGCTTTGATCTTTGGCTTAGGGAAAAGTGTCCAAAAAAGAATTTAATTTTTCTCCTAAAGTGACTTTATAATTTTTATAAAGTCAAATCTAATTTAAAAGTGACTTTAAGTGATAAAGCTACTAAAGTCTAATTTTAAAGTGGCTTTAATAAAGTTAATGTAAAATTAGAAAGGAAAAGTGACTTTGGAAATAAATGACTAAGTGGGTCTTTATTAAAGTGGGGTGAGTTAAAAAATAAAAAAGTGAGATTTAAATGAGCATTTAATCTCAGCCATAGATCTCAATCTATTTCAGCCATTGGATTTAGAGGTTACCCAAAAGTCACTTAGGATTAGATTAAAGGAGGAAAATGAGACAAAAGGTCATTCATTTTTTCATGAGCAGATTGAGAGAATGAGAGCAAGAGAGCAAGGGAGATTTCTGGACAAGGAGGAGAAGGAGACAATAGCTTGGCACACATTCAAAGGGAGCAGTTGAGCAGATTTGTATAGCTGATTCAGCACACAGTGAAAGGCTGATTTTGGCATGATTTTCTAGAAATCCGTACAGCTGGTTTGCACAGAAATCGAGGAGCAGTTTGCTGTTTTTTCTGCATGCAAATCGAGGTCCGTACAATGCATTTATTGCAGTTCGTATAACGCATTTAATGCAGGCCATACAACAGCATTTAAGGCTGAAAGTGGGCACAAAAATCGAGGAGGTCGTACAACATTTATCGTTGTCCTGTTTGCTGTAATTTCCAGTTTGCTGTGAGGCACGGGAAAAGAGATAAGTTGTAAATTTGCTT
>APFE031173946.1:0-12293 GCA_000404065.3 Pinus taeda | reverse complement strand
AAAAGGAGGCAAAAGGTCATTCATTCTTTCATGAGCAGATTGAGAGAAGGAGAGCAAGAGAGCAAGGGAGATTTCTGGACAAGTAGGAGAAGGAGACAACAGCTTGGCACACATTCCAAGGCAGCAGTTGAGCAGATTTGTACAACTGATTCAGCACACAGTGAAAGGCTGATTCAGCACACAGTGAGGTTCAATTCTCACCCACTGTATATAACATTGAACCATTGTAAAATATCAGTAATTCTTTCAGTTCTTTATATTGAATAAAATGATTCCATGCCCAAATATATAGAAGGATGCTAGTCAGCAGGTTCTCAACACCATGCTAGTAAGGCACTGTCCCCAGTTGGAGCCAATGTTGTCACCTTTTGAAGAAAGAGTTCCAACTGTACAAACAAGGAAAAGAACATGGATGTTTGGATCTATCCTCCAAGAAGCAAAATTAGTCAAGACTAAATCGGACCCGCTCCAATAGATAGTGCTCAGAATTATCTTTCCAATGGTATATGGAACCCCTCAAATGGACTCGGAAATCAAAAGTTAGAGCAGATTGAAATTTACCCTTGAATACCAGAAATCAAAAGAAAATGCTTAAGTATAATCCCTAATCTCGCAAATCGGAGTTTTCTAAAGCAGCAACAGAGGAGGTCAGATAAAACCAACGATCAATGATCACCAATATCAATAATTAGAGATTGAAGGTCTTGGAGTATTAACGGGGTCACACATCGCGATTGCACATATCGAAGGTCTAAGGCATCAAAGCAATAGGAGATTGACACATGGCGATCAACAATAAAATAGATGAAACCCTTTCAAAGTTCCGATTTCGATTAAAATTTCCAAGATTTGAGCCTCAAGGGTTAAAGCATTGGGAAAGCCTTGAAATATTTAACAAAAGAAATCCACAGAAAAAACTAAGGGCATGCAAACCTTTTTCTCTCTTTTCTAGGGGGCCATGTTGAAAAATACTAGTGGTCCCAATAGGGCCACATGGCGGCTGATATCACCTTGACATGGAAATACAGTGGACACATGGCATGCTAATATGACATTTTTAGGGGTCCTATGGGGGCATATCCAAGTGACATATGTCACCACTCAGGGAGTGACACATGGCAGTAATGGCATCATCACCAACACCATTAATATCATTGAAAAATATAAGGCTACTAATATGGATTGCATCAGTTATAATTGTGGCATCTGTAGTATCCATACACACTTGGAATGACCTTGATAATACTACTAGACCAACAACATAAAACCTGTCTTTTTCCTCAACTATCATCTTATCAAGACTCCTCACTCTTAGACATACAAGGATTTTACATTAGAAGGCTACAAAGGAAATACAACAATACATATGTGACATAACAGATAGACCCCATACAAAAACTACAACAGTAGCATACTCTCAAATCAACTCAAGACTTACCCAAAGCTTATGATAATGCATAAACATTACAGGGCTATATAAAAAATACAATAACATTGCTATAAATGACAACTAGACATGATTAGAAATATGATCTCTCAGCAAGGCATAAATCATATCCTCTATCCCCTGTAACACTTAGTCATTGTAAGAGCACATTCACACACAAGTAGCACCTGGATCCATATCAGGTGACCACAAATTCAAATCTACTCTCTGTAGCTTAGGAATTCTTAGAAAAAACCACATTAGAAACAACATATACCATACACCAAATGCATGTACAGGTAGCCATACAATGAATCTTGATCCCATTAATTTAAACCCCGAAAAACATTGTCAGTCATATAAAATACAATCACTGTTTGAAAACTCAACTACAAGAGCTACAACAATAGCATTCCACTTGATCCATTACTCCAATAACATATTCTACAACATGTACATAATGTATCTGCATACTCTACCAAATGCACTAACACATAGGTCACTCAGCTATATACCTCACAAACAACATAAAAACAATACTCTGATTCAACACCAAGGCTCTCAAGGTGCATACCCTAGATAGAAACAACATATTTTGGTCTCACGCCAAGAATTACATTACATGGTAGTAAATACAAATTGTATGAAAACTACATTACTAGCTTACAAATATTATACAAGGAATGGATCAACAATGGATATAACATGACAAGGCTCAAACAATATTATTATACTCATTTCTGATCAATAACCATTGCACCACACACTCAATAACTCCATCAATGTGCACTAGATTATTTGCAGATTAGCTTCAAACCATTGACAAATGCACCACCCACTACAGGTGCATATGATTTCATTAGTTAATTAAATCAGTCTTCTCTTTTTACGCATAAAAAATATAGATACCTACTTATTTCAACCCCCAATATCACCAAAACACACAACTTATGATCGCAACATATAGGTAAGTGACCTCTATAGTACAAACACTAGACAACAACGAATTAACTAATCCAAGGCACTAGGTATAGCACTGTTAATTGCAAAGGACTAAAACGTTCACAAAATATCATTAGAATACCATTAGAATATCATCATATGATTTGTCACACAATTCACACTTTTTAAACAATTATATTTATTAGTTACACTTCTTAAAGAGTCACACTTAATTCTTGTGTAGACTACATAATAGTTACACTCTTCCTTATCAAATGAACAAGACTTCGCTTCACCTTTTTACAATGCTCACACCTTTTGTTTGCTTGAATATTAACTCCAAGTGAAGGAGATTCCAACCTTGTTGCAAAAATGTCATGACCAAAAATTCTCACTAGAACTAACAATGCTTGTAGAGCTGCATTAAGGTACTACATCTACCAATACATGCTAGTTTCATACATATGTCAATTTGCACCATACAAAGGGATCACTCCACCTATCTCTAAATCTCACATTGTCTAACATTGATTTAGATCCATTTCACTAACTGGTGTGCATAAGCATAAAATTGTTTCACTAATCACCCACTGTGTATGCGCACTATCTAACACAAAAACAAACTGTTGCTTTACATATTCAAGAATATTTCTCAACGTTCACATTGATCACTAACCACATGACTAGATTGCACCAATAATATGAAAAAATCAATGTACTTCTGATTGATTCAATTAAATTATTGCACAACTCTTAATCACTCAATTCTTAATATATTACATGGCCTTCTGTGCACAGGTGTATTTTATACTTCTAAAACAAATCCAATCACATTTCCTTTTTCGAAAGGTATCATCACTCTGTTTAAAATTTACCACTCACGCTACATAATATGATTTTCTATCAAAACTCACATCTTCTAAAAATAAACATATATGCAACATGAAATATATGTTAATATTTTTCCATTGCACAAATAATGGACTAGAACGATTAATTTCCCAGCGCATCGATCCATCAATGTACACTAATTAATCTTCATGACTAGGTTGTCATCCCATTTGCACCAATTGTAGGTTTTTTATTATTTCATTAGGAAGGATCACACCACCTCACACACAATCACATCACCAAGATGCTAAAACTAATTTACCCATTATACTAATCATTCCACCACATCAACACAATGCAAATGCATTCATTGCATTCCATGACCACACATCATATCAATCACTACATCACTGGATTGGATCAAACTCATTCATTGTGTTCCATTTTGGACCATATCGACCATGAATACAAAGATCACCATTTTTATCAATGCATTCAGGTTCCCTGGAGACTAAATCAATGAAACATTTGTGGACCAAATCCATCCACTAACTTCATAACCAACTGTTAATGCAATCCACCAATATTAGGATCAAATCAAAGCAACAAACCATTAGATAAATAATATGTTCCACTATGAAGACCAAAACAAATCATAAGAACTCTAAATAATAACTAAATGAGGTCAAATAGATTGAATAACCAATGTAGCTTCTCCATGACCAGATCAGTCCACAACTACTCCAATGACGAATTGACATAATAATAACTCCAACTAGATCAAATAAGCTATCTTTGGAGATCTCATCAATAATTAACTTTGCATAGATCATCCTTCCAAAAGTCAAACCATGAGTAGCATAAACATATAAATTTTAAAATTAACAGCCGATCACATTTCCCATTTCCATCAAATGACCTGCGCAAAAAGATAACTTGAGCTGGAATTTATACCTATGATTTCTTAGAATGGAAACAACTTTTAATTATAATGCCAAATTGCTATCACTAAGCTAATCATAACACCTTTCCTATGTCGGTATCAATTTGTTGGGCTCTTAGGATCACTCCATGTGCATATATCATTATTATGTCTCTTCCATAAATCCATTGTGCATAACTAAAAAATAATTTAGGACCATGGCTATTATGCAAGAGTGCACATCACTATCTGAATTTGGATTGACTCAACACATGCCACATTAAACCATTGCTACTAATAAGATCCAATCAATTTCTCAACTAGATAAATCATTAGATGCATTCCACTATTGAAGAACGAACCATTATGAATGTTATCACCATATCAATTGATCAATATTCAAATTCTTGGATCTTGATTAGAACATATTGAGCTCTGTATACTTGCACACAAAGTCAGAAGAATGCATTTAAGTAGAGATCATGGATTCATTTCAAGTATCATCTTGAACCACACACGCACAAAGTGATTTTATCAATCACAAAGCCATCAAAACACCATTCAAGGACATGATTAATAATATATCAAGACCATGACAAAGCCTTTACGTTGAAATAGTAAATTAATGAGGAAACCTTTCTTTTCTTTGAAGAGCTCCCCTTGAGCTCATGCATTGCAATTTATATCAAACCCTGAATTAATCAGATGCAATGTTTCTTTTACATGTAGCATCTCACTCATTTGGTTTATCTTGAATCCTTTTCTATTGAACAAAAGTCAAATATCTACTCCCCTTGAGTATATTATCTTCATGCATGTGATTAGATGAGACATTAGATACATGATGTCCTTCTTAAAGTTCCTTTGAAGAACTGCTAGCGCCTTCTCTTTGCTCTTCTTTTCTTCTCCAAATTATTTAGCATTTCCTTGGCAGGATGCTTTCAGTCTGTATTAAGGGTAACCATATAATTAGCTTTCTTCTTAGGTTTATTTTCTTTCATATAATGGGTTGCATCTTTAAATTTCCTAACTTGAGAGTGCAACCTAATGTTCCATATTTGAAATCTAGTGCTTTGCAGCCATAATTGTCATATTTATAACATTTTATGCAAAAATGACCTATTATTTTAGACCATTGTATTCAAACTTATTTGTATAAAATATTTATAATCAATGGCCTTATGGCCAAAAGTATTGCATGAATAAAAAGGCCATGAAAATAATTTGTATACCTAAAAACCTTTTTCCTTTGATTTCCCTGATCTTGAGGAGGAAAAAGTTTCAATGAACCCTCTTTGCTTCTTTGTTTTTCGTATTGTCCTTGGTTTTTTGTTTTGAATGTAGCTTCCTTAAAACTAGATCTACTATTTTCTTACTTGCTTCTTGCAAAATATTCCTTAGCTTCTAGTTCTACACATTGTTTCTTTGTCTCCTTCAAGTAATTTCTCATTCCCTCTTTAACTCTCCTTTCCTCCTCTAGTTGGGTTTTCAAATTGGAGATTTCTTCCTTAAAATCATACTCCCTTTCTTTAAGTATTTGAAGGATCCTTTTTAGATCTATGTTTCTTGATGAGATATTTTCTATTTCAGTTAATACTGAGCTAAAATTAGTTTGATCTTCAACTAATCTCTCCTTTTGACATTCAACTACTTTGATACTGGGAAAGAAGATCTCATATGGCTGATCACTTTCATTCCAAGGGGCATTTTTTTCTTATTCTTTCTCTTGTCCTTTTATCCACCATTTCTATTAGTTTCTTCTTCATGTAGAGCCTACAACCTATCCCAAATCTTCTTTGCAGTATTGAGATCCCTCAATTCTTCAAGATCTTGATTATGAAGATTGTCATAAATTGCACACCTGGCTTGTGCATCCCATTGATGAGCTATTTTTGAAGGGGTTTATTCACTATAACCATTTATCACTACTTTCCAAACTTCAAATCCACGAGAAAATATTTCTGATTTCACCTTCTCTCTCCATTCTTGAAAATTTGTGGCACTTAGCAATGGAGAACTTAGATAACCCATCATTCACCCATATCTACCTTCCAACATTAAGACAATCATACACAAGAGACACAAGTGTTTTTGGTGGAAACTTTTGGTGATTATCAAATAGGACCAAATCAAATCAATTAATGCATTTACTTCTTACTTTGAGTGATCAAATCAAGGATTGATTGTGTTCCATTAATCTTAAAGCTCGAACCATTATCTCTCTTAAGGTTGACATCAATTCCAACCAAACAACATTGTGTCCAATAATGGTTATGAAGGTTTGATGCCAATTTATGATCCTTATCCATGGTCTTGGATTTAAGGCTGATTATAGTGGTTTGAAAAGTTGATCCAATGAAGATTCACTACTAATTATAGTGGTTTATAAGGATGATCTAATGAAGAACTACATCTTATTACAATGGTTTGAAGAATCAATATTTGTTATAGTGGTTTGTAAAAGTAAATCTATGAAATACAAGATTTGGAGTATTATTGATTTCCATTGAATAATTCAGTAGCTTATAGTATGGTATATGATGAGCTAACATTTACAAGAAGTGCACAATCCTAGCTTATAACCAAACTAGGGTTAACTACAATCATCTATAGGTAAGCATTGACAACTTTGATAAACCATGTACACCCATAGTCAACCATGTTTGACCAACCTCAATTGTTGTCCAACATGGTTGAACAAGCTTAGGCATGGTCATACATGGTCACACATTGTCAAACATTGTCACCCATGTTCAACCATAGATAATCTTAGTTAGGCATTGTCAACCAAGTTCAACCATAATCAACCATGATCATCTTTGGTTAACAATAGTCAACATTGACCAAGCCATGCTCTTCTTACTCCTCATGACCAACCATTGTCAAACATGGCCATCCAAGGTCTCCATGGTTAAACATTATCAACCAAGGCCATCCATTGTCAACATGGGCAACCATAATCTATCACAAGAAACTATGGTCGACCATGTCCAAATATGTCAAACCATGTCCACCCATGGACAACATGGTCAAACCATGGTCATCATGCCCAACTAGAGTTAGCCATGGTCAACCATCATCAAACTATGATCAAACATGTATAACCATGGTCAACTATGGTCAACCATTGTTAATCATAATCTATCTTAATCAAGTATGGTGCAAAGTGATGGGAAACATTGTTAAACATGGTCAACAATAGTCAACATGGGAATTGCGATTAGCCATGATTAACCACAATCATCTATGTGTAAACATTGACAACCTTGATCAACCATGTACACCCATAGTTAGCTACATATTGAACATAGTTAACCATGTTTGACAAAGCTCAATTATGGTCAGACATGGTAAAAGAACTCATCCATGGTCATACATGATTAAACATTGTCAAACATTGTCACTCATTATCACACATGTTCAACCATAGGTTTAGTTAGCCACAGTCAACCATGATCAACCACAGTCATCATTGGTCAACCATAGTCAACAACAAGCCATGCTCTAAAAGAACTCATCCATGGTTAAACACTGTCAAACATTGTCACTCATTATCACCCATGTCACCCATGTTCAACTATAGGGAACCTTAGCCACAGTCAACCATGGTCAACTATGATCAACCACAGTCATCTTTGGTCAACCATAGTCAACAACAAGCCATGCTCTTGACACTCCTCATGGATGGTCAAACATGGTCAACCAAGGTCTTAGTTGAACATGGTCAACTATGGCCATCCATTCTCAACATGGGCAACCATAATCTATCATAGAAAACTATGGCCAACAATGGCCAAATTTGTCAAACCGTGTTCACAACCATCATCAACCGTGATCAAACATTGTCAACCATGGTCAACTATGGTTATCCATTGTCATTCATAATCTAACATAGTTAAGTATAGTTTTATGTCGACATGCATGATCATCCATAATCAACTACTCGTTGACCCTAAAAAGCATCCTTAGCCATATCTTGAACAAACTAGCCATAGTCAACCATAGTCAACAATTGTCTACTAATCTTCCCCATGCACAAAGACTATCAACTATCACAACTGTATTATTAACTAAAGTTAATACACCCACTGCAATTTCCACATTTTACATGCCAATACACTTATGAAAATAATGGTTGTGGGCATTTATCAAGCATATTTAATAATATAATATAATTGTTGTAGCTTGTACATTAATTAAAGATATCCACAAACCTAGTCATTATGCTAATTAGTTTACTTTTGTGATTTTGGGAAAAATATGGATATATAAAGAAATAAAGCATTTAAAAAAAATATATATCTTTAAACAGTTTAAAAATTTAAACATGAATGTCTCAATTGGTATTATATATACGGTCGAAAAATACATTTAATGATACCTTATAAGTGAAATATATGAAAAAATCCTTATTTTTTCTCACACTTCAAGGATCTCAGAACGTAAATGGTAACTATGGCTGGTCCTTATTAGGATCTTTATTAATCCAGATAATACACATTTTAAGTTTTTGATACCTTAAAAGGTGAAAAAGTGAATTTGCATTTTTCTCCCTTAAAATTGAAAAACTTCTGTAAATGGAAAATGGGACTGCTGTTAATGGAAAATGGTACTCCGTTTTATACATTGAATTTTGAATAGCCGCCCATGAGATCCCGACGTCTAACTTCCAATCTAATTTTAAAGTACAGAATTGTCTTTATGCCATATTTATTGTATAGACAATTCATAATGTCAACATACCTGTTTCCGTTGCACCTGCAGGGTGCTTAAGCTTTTTCCAGTCAGTTGTTGAAAAAAAATCCGACCGGTGGCATTACTCTGAAACTTCTCATACCCTTTTTTCTTTCACGCGTCATTATTTTATCATTTTACACATGAAAATCATGATATAAAAGTAATGTTATAAACGAAAAATCATTATAAAAGACTACATTATAAAATTTGGTTTTATTGTTTTTAGGTTACATAGTTTAAAACAAAATTGACAGCAAAAAAAAGTACATAAAGGACCAAAACGTGAAAGGCAACTCCTTGACAATAATTCAATCAGCTCTATTAAAAAACGAAATTTTAATGTAATCTTATAAAACGAAATTTTATAATGTAATCTTTATAATCATTTTTCATTTATAACATTACTTTTATATCATGATTTTCATGTGGCAAATGCGCAACAAAGTCTTTGACGCGTTAATTCTTTCATGGTTGACCTTATAGACCCATCTATGAGATCGGTAGAAGCCAAGGCGCTTATAAACATTGTCACCACATGCAAGCCTCAGAACATTATCCGCCTTGAAATCCCAGATCTGCTATTTCTCTGGCCCAACAGTCTGTAACGTCGTGCAGCCTTTTCTCCCTATTTTCGGTTGTGCGTTCGATTCATAGGTTTTATTTGAGTATTTATAACTTTGTTTTCATGGCATCTCTGAAATTCAAGGTCACCCGAAAGCCTGCGGTCCTCGTCGCTCCTTCCCTCCCTACTCCGAGAGAAATTCTATACCTTTGCAATATTGATGATCAAGCGACTCTGAGATTTCATAGTACCGGCGTTCAGTTCTATCGGTTCGACCCGTCTATGAAGGGCGAGGATCCTGCCAGAGTTATTCGTGAAGGGCTGGCGAAGGTTTTGGTGTGGTACTATCCTTACACTGGAAGGCTGACAGATGCGCCCGACGGTAAGCTCCTGGTGGAGTGCACGGGTGAAGGGGTTTTGTTTGTGGAAGCTGATGCCGACGTTGCTCTCGAGGAGTTCGGAGACCTCTACCCACCCTTCCCCTGCCGGGATGATCTGTTGAACAGCGTACCGAGCTCTGTAACTATTACAAATTCTCCTGTTCTTCACATTCAGGTTAATTAATCATGCATGATATACTCAATTCATGTTATTGTTCATTGTTATGGTTGTAGGGTTGTTAAGGGTAGATTTAGAGATTATTTCAAAATTTTCAATCTATATAAAAATGTTGATTATTAGAAAAGAGAGTTATATAAAGATATTAACAGTCAGGTTGATTGTAGATTTGGAAAATATTTCAAAATTTGCCATTCATATAAAAATATTGATGATTAAGAAAAAAAGTTACAAAAAGATATTGATAAATCAAAAAATAAATCATTTTTTTGACTATCAAATTTCAAATATAGTAATATTTTAAAATCCTGACTCTAGATTATTGATTATGAAATATTTCTAAAATCTACTAAAAATACCTAGAAAACAACTAACTGTTCGTAAATATATGTGTGATAATGATGTTTCAGGTGACGCGGCTCAGATGCGGAGGGTTCACATTGGCGACGTCTCTGAATCACACCTGAGTACCGCCATTGGCTACGTTCATTTCATGCAAGCTCTCTCCCACATGGTTAAGGGGGCAGCCAGGCCTTCGATTCTACCGGTCTGGAAAAGAGAAATTCTCCGACCCCGGCCGAATCCTGCAATTAAATTCCCCCACTACGCATATGGTCAAATCGATTGCAAGGATGGCCAGATGGTGAACATGAACGATATGGCAGAAATTTCTTTTTTTTTCGGGCAAAAGGAGATCGAGTTGCTTAAGAGACAAGCAGTAGAACAAGGCAAGTGCTCAACCTTTGATGTTCTGTGGGCGTTATTGTGGCGATTGAGAACAAGGTCTCTCCAACTGCCCGCGGAGCAGGAAGTTCGGTTTATATTCCCAATGGACGCCCGACCGAAATTCGAGCCGCCGCTTCCGGAAGGCTTCTATGGCAACGCAGTCTGTTTGGCATGCACGAAAACGACAGCTGGAGATCTAACAAAGAAACCGTTGTCTTTCGCTGTCAAACTGATCCAGGAAGCGAAAAAGAGTGTGAACAACGAGTACGTGCGATCGGTGATCGACTTGATGGAGTTGAAAGGGCACCCTCTGTTCACAGTGGTTGGCAGCTATGCGATTTCGGACTGTACCAAAATTGGGTTTCAAGATGTGGATTTCGGGACCAGCCTACGGAGGGCCTGCAGAAGGTGGAGTGGGACCAGTGTCTGGCTTGTCGAGCTTTTTGATCCCTTATCAAACTAGACACGGGGTGAAAGGAATAGTGGTTCCCGTCTGCCTGCCGTCAGCTGCCATGAAATTATTTCAGGTAGAAATCAAGGAAGCGATCGAAGAACGCTCCTCCCGTTCATCGCAATTGCCCAAATTAATATATTAAGCATGCTCTTGTCCGTGGAATGAGTAATAGTTAAGCAGTTGTTAGTGAAACAAGATGTGCTGCCGGGCAGCTAGTCCCTGCCCTAAGCCTGCTAGCTGCATGGGCACTAGCTGCCCCTTGCTTCTCCAGAGTTTATGTTATGGCTATCGGTAAGAAGGGCAAGCATGCAAACAGGCAAGCCTGCCAGAAAGCCAGCAATAAGAGGTTACGGTTTCAAAGTGCCAGTGGTTGGCAAAGCGTCAAGGGAAAGCTCGAAGGGCGTGCCCACGGATTTCACAATAATATAATAAAGTCGTGTTATCAGCTGTTCGTAGGTTGGGCATTTATCAACTAAGGTTGGGGCAGCATCTCACTCAAAGCTAACGGTTTCAAAGTCAACAGCTTTTACGATTTAAGTTGTTTTCTCCGGTGGGCAAGTTCTAATGAAAGTTGGTGGTTCAGTGGAAGTGGAAGTTGTTTCCGTATCAGTCGCTGTAGCCGTTGGTGGTTCAGTGGAAGTGGAAGTTGTTTCCGTATCGAGAGCCCAGGCCATCGCCACCAATCAGCGACAGGGCCGAGCCTAGAATGGAACCATCAGGCCAAGACAGCTGGGGCACATTGCGGGAATAGATGGAAAAATTTTCCGGCCACGTATCTATTCCAAACCGAGGTTATCAGAGCCGTGTTTTGGGAGCGAATGTCAGAATTTTGGCCGAGAACTTGCAAGGTTGTTTCCTGGTCTAAGCTCTCGACAACTGTAATATTGAATGCAGCGTCCAGGTTTTTGCGTCGGCGACATGCCGAGTCATGTAGACTCCCAGAGCTATCCGTCCTCCGTTTTCCGTCTAGATTTGTGTCGTGTCTAGGAAGCAAAAGTCTCTCAAAGTTTCGTGTATAACTTTGGAATCAAAGGACTTGTCACAGTTTTCTCTGTTTCTCCTTCCAGTGTGCCTCTGAGGGAGGTTTGTCTTCTCTTGCTCAGCGTCTCAGCTGTTCCAGATCTAAGCTTATGTT
>APFE031173938.1:0-13794 GCA_000404065.3 Pinus taeda | reverse complement strand
TACCCTACCCTACTCTACCCTACCCTCCTACCCTACCCTACCCTACCCTACCCTACCCTACTACCCTATGCTACTCTACCCTACCCTACCCTACCCTACCCTACCCTCCTACCCTACCCTACCCTACCCTCCTACCCTCCTTTCATTTTCATATTTTAATTAAATCCTATATAAGTTTATAGAAATTTATGTATATAGATGTTGTAATTGACATTTACATTTACTTGAGAATTTAGTTTTACAATGCAGATTTAAATATAAAAGTAGTGTAATTTTATATTAGATAAAATTAAACATTTTTTATATTTCTTAAATTAAACAAATATATCATATTACAACACTAATATACTATAATATAGAGTTTAATAACATATTAAATATGTAAATTTTAATATTATTTTAAAAATTAATAAAAAGTGTATTCAAAATCAATGTTAAAAAATATTTACTTACAATTTTATTTTACAATATACATTTATCTATAAAAGCATTGTTATTTTATATTATATAATTCAATCATTTTTTCATTATACATTTTCATATTTTAATTAAATCCTATATAAGTTTATAGAAATTTATGTATATAGATGTTGTAATTGACATTTTTTTTTCTGAATCAAAGCTAAATCTATTAAAAAAAGTGGAAAATATTTACAATGAGGACAGCGCCTCAGAGGGCCAGTTTCCTGGCCCTTAGCTTAGAGACTCGAGAACAGAATATGAGCACTGTGCCTGAAGAAAAAGAAGAGCAACCAGGCAGCAGGCGAGTGCTAGACATTACAGTGGATATTACAAAACGGCTTCGTGCTTGCTGGGAAAGCCAAGTAGAGGAAGCCAGCCGGCAAAAATCCCATCCATACATAGAAGCGTGGGTATAAGCTGAAGAAGAGTGGGGTTTGAGGTCGGCCTCAACCCAGAATTGGAAGCAACCCGAAGCATGAGAAGAGCTGGCCGAGAGGGTGTTGAGCAAAATCTGCAAAAAAAATTAGGACCAGGTGAACCAAAAGAGCACTTACTTGCCCGAGCTTTGCGGGTCGGAGCGTCGAGCAGGTGCGGAAATTGGAGCAGCAGGCAGAGACTCTTCTTCTTCATCACGAACGCTTTCTTCCGCTTGTGTGAGCATATGCATGATACCAAAATTTCTCTGAATTGGGCCACAGGCGATGATTTCCGTCTCGTCGACCGTCGGCGTGCCAGACACCACCACATTCCGCGGGGAGTCCTCTTGCATATGCATGGCAGAGGGGGGGGGATTAACATCAGTTTCCTGTGAAAGGCTAGCTTCAGGGGAGGGAGTAGACGAGCTAATGGGGTCAATTGGTTCCTCTGCATCCTCTGTTACCATGATGGTCGTAGTGAAAGTGATGATGGGTTGGTGGAGACGACTACGGAAGGTAAACCTTGAAGTCTGAAAGGAAGAATTGGGTGCAGGCCTGGTGGGAGAGGGCAGAGGAGATGAAGGGGAGGTAGATGAGATTGGAATGACCAGAGGTGAGGCGGAGGGACCAGCTCGACCCCTGGAGGAAGAAGGACCGCCCCTACGCGATACACCACGAGTGCGCATGATGGAATCCTTGGAAGACTGAATGGATAAACTCGGCAGGGAACTGAGAAACAACTGGGAGAGCTCAAGGGCCGAAGGGTCGGCCACGAGCTGAGCCGAGAGCAGAGCAGAATGATGGAGCGAATTGCACTGAGAAAGCCTGCATTTGGTTTTTGCGCGGCTCAATTTATCAAAGGTGGACGCCAAGTTCGAGCCCGGAGAAGACATTACTGCCTCTGCAGAGCAATGAAGGGGAATTAACAGAGGGTTGTCCTGTGCAGGGATCGGCGGCGAGGCACATTGAATGCCGTCCTCCGGGAGCTGCAGACAGTTATGGCGATCGCCTTCTGTCCAGCTGCCGCGTCGATGGCCATGTGCTGGGCACGTTGGATGCTGAGGTGTTGGCGCGTGGTGATCACCCGGATCCGGGGGAAATTCTTGCCTGGGAGGTTTGTCTTCTTCGACCAGCTGAAGAAAATGTCTGAGTTGCTCTTCTGTGCCAATGGTGAGAGTGGTGCCTGAGAAGATGTCCCTTTTGGATTCAACCCCAACATTTGCCAAAAAATCTGCGAGTTTGTTTCCTTCACGCAAGGTGTGCTGGAAGGAGACAGCCTGATACTGAATTAACCATTGATGGATGAGATCCAGTCGGTGAGCCATTCTCCAGCTTTGACTGACTTTGTGCACAGGAGTTCCCTGGGAAAGTTTTTTGCACATATTTATAATGATTTGTGAATCACCTTCAATTTTTAGCGGAAAGAGGCTGTGCTTTTGAGCCTGGAGAAGGCCCTGCCAGAGTCCTTCTAGTTCTCACGAATTATTTGTATCCCATCCATTAGAGCCTGAATAAATGAGATGCGGGGTGCCTTTATGATCTCTGAAAACCCCACCGAATCCTGAAGGGCCTGGGTTTCCTTTCGAAGCTCCATCGAAATTAAGCTGGAAGAGATTAGGAGGGGGGGGAGTCCAGCCTTTGTCTTTCTCTTGATGGTTGGGAATGGTACTTATGGACGAAATCTGGTGTGAAAGGGTGATTTGCCAGTTGCTCCATATTGATTGTTCAGAAGGAGTCGAGGGGAGATCCTCAGCTGTCCAGCTATGAACGGAGAGCGTGTCTTTGAGGAACTTGAGGAGGATATGCCAGAGTTGATCAATTGATTGATGCTGATCTTTGAAGATGCGACAGTTTCTTTCTTTCCAGATATTCCATAGTAAGAACCCAGGAAGAAGTTGCCAAAGAGAGTTGAGGAGCTTGCTTTGATATGGAGTATGGGGCCAATTGCGGAGAGTCGCCTTGAGGTCACCCTGGACTCTGTGATCCTTTTGACATCTGAAGGTGGCTTTGTCCCAAAGTTGCTTAGCTAGGCTGCAATGAAATAGGAGATGGATTGCAGTTTCTTCCTCTTGGCGGCAGTTGAGACAAATGGAAGGTCCAGAGAAACTTCGTTTGTGAAGATTATCCCATGTTAGAATCCTGTTGTGGGATAGAAGCCATAGAAATGTAGACACTTTAGGCCAAAGATGAGAATCCCAGATTTGATTCCAAATTTTGTCCTTGATGATTTTGTCCTGGATGATGATGTTGTAGGCCTCTCTAGTAGAGAAGGTGCCTTTTTCTTCATAGCCCCATCTCAGTAGATCCGGGCCGTTGTAAATGGTGATTTGCCTTTTTTGAAGTTCGGTGTCTAGAGCTTGGATGAGGTCCTCGCTGACTGCTTCTCCCAAGATCTGGTCTGCCTTTTGCCATTGTCTGCTTTTTGGGTTGGCAGAGGGATTCCAGTGGCTGTGAACAGTGACAGAGTTGTGAAGCTGAGGGTGGGTAGGCGGGAGATTTGGAATGAGATCCCGGAGCTTTGGGAGTTGCTGCCAGGAGTCATCCCAAAATCTAGCAGTCTGTCCATCCTTTATTTCCCAGAAACAGTGCTGCTGGATTAAATGTCTGTGTTGTATAGCAGCGTTCCAAATAATAGAGCCAGCACTTAGCTCCGTCATCCTAATTCTGTCTTCCAGCGGTTTGTTATTGGCATATTTAGCTGTCCATAAGGAGGCCCATGGCGTGTTGGGGTGGGCAAGCCATTGCCACCAAAGTTTGGCGCCCATAACTGTATTGCTTAAAGCTGGGTCTCTAAGACCAATGCCACCTGCATTCTTGGGAAGGCAGACCTTATCCCATTTAACCAAGGCCCATTTGCGATTTTTGCCTGAACTGCCCCAGAGGAAGTTGCGCTGGAGGTTCCTTATTGCTTTAGTCACCCATTTTGGAGCAGCTAGGAGAGTGAACAGATAAAGCAGCAAGGATTGCAGGACTGCTTTGATGAGAATGATTATGCTGGCCATATTCAGGGCTCTGTGGGTCCAAAGAGAAAGCTTGGCTTCGAATTTGTCCAGAAGGTCAGTCCATGAAGCGTGTTTAAGAGCTGAGGCTATCATGGGGGCCCCTAAGTATTTAGAGGGAAGCTTGGCAAGAGTAAAGCCTAAAATTCGGGCAATCGAGGTTTGAGTGGCCAAAGGGGTATTGAAAAAGAAGATTTGAGATTTTACTCGATTGATGAGAGCACCCGAGGCTTCTGAGAAGGTAGACGGGAGGTCTTTGAGGCGGCGAGCTTCTTGGAATGAGGGGTGGCCGAAGAGCATATTATCGTCTACAAATTGTTGGTGGGTGAAAGCAGGAGAATTATTAAAGGAGAGGCCTTTCAGATTGTGGGAGAGAGCAGCAGATTTGATGGAACGGCCAAGTCCTTCAGCAATAATAACAAAGAGGAAGGGAGAGAGCGGGTCTCCCTGCCTAATGCCTCTGGATGGGCGGAAGGTATCAGAGGGAATGCCATTGATTAGGATAGAAAAGAAGGAGGAAGAAATTAGACTGAGTAGCCATCTAGTCCAGGATGGATCAAAACCGAAGGCGTTTAAAATTTTTTGAATGTAAATCCAACTAACACTATCAAATGCCTTTGAGAGATCGATTTTGAGCAGCATACCTGGCTTTTTGGAATGCTTCAGCGAGTGGAGAATTTCATGGGTGAGGATTATGCCATCAGTGATTTGACGGCCTTCAACGTATCCGGATTGCTCAGGAGAAATGAGGAGAGGGAGAAGAGGTTTCAAACGATTTGCAATGACCTTTGAGACAATTTTGTAAGTGATATTATAGAGAGCAATAGGGCGATACTTTTCCGGTTTGTTGGCTTCCTCTGATTTGGGGATGAGAGCCAGAAAAGTGGCATTCAACCCTGGGTACATCCATCGTAGAGCTCTAGATTCCTCGACCAGCTGCCAGACTTCAATTTGAATTAAATCCCAGAAGTGATGGAAGAAATCCGAGGTGAACCCATCAGGGCCAGGGGCTTTCCCGGCTTTTAGATTTCTGACTGCCATGTCTACTTCATGAAGCTGGATCGGTTGGAGAAGAAGGTTGTTATGCTTTGGAGAGATAAGTCGAGGGATGTGGGGGAGAATTTTCTCAATGGCTGGGAGCCGGTTGATATCTGGTTCCTGATGAACTTCCTTAAAGAAGTGAAGAAGATTTTCTTCAATCCCTTCGTGCGATTCCACTCGCTCTCCTTGCTCATTTTGGATGTGGGAGATGAGATTGTGCATTCTGCGCTGAACAGTGGTGTTGTGGAAGAACCTAGTGTTTCGTTCCCCCTCCTTCAACCATTTTATACGAGACTTCTGCTTCCAGAGAATTTCCTCTTGGAGGGCTCTGTTCTGAATTTGTTCTTCAATCTTCTGTTCCTGTTGTGTGAGTTCAGTGGTGCGTCCTTCAGCCATGATTTTACTTTGAATTTGCTTCATGTTCTGGTTGAGCGCTTCTTGAGCTTCAAAGATGTTACCAAAAGTGTTCAGATTCCAATGTTTGATGTCTTTTTTAAGGAGTTGAAGTTTCTTTTGGAATCGAGCCATTTTGGATGAGCCTGAAGGTTGATAGTTAAGCCAGGACTTTCTGACAAAATCCTTGAAATTAGGATGAGTTAGCCAAAAAGATTCAAAGCGAAAGGGACGCTTGGTAGTATTACCTGGTCTCTGCCATTGAAGTTCAATAGGCCAGTGGTCCGATCCTGAAATAGGCAGAATTGAGGATATTAGATCACCGCCTAGATGGGGGGTGTTATCTGATATGAGGAAGCGGTCAAGCCTGGAGGCTATTTGATGAGCTCCCTCCCTTTTGTTGGTCCAAGTGAAGAGGCCATTGTTTGAAGGGAGATCGATTAGCCAGTTCGATCTCACAAAGTCCTTTAGAAGGTGGCCATCCCTGATACCAATATCCCTCCCTCCTTGCTTTTCTTCAGTTCTTGTTATCATATTGAAGTCCCCTCCGACAATCCATAGAGGGTGTTGCCTATTTGTGTTGAGAGCTGAAAGATGGTCCAAAACTTCTGCTTTTTGATGAGAGTCTTGAGGAAAGTACACATTGGTTATGTGTCCATGAATATTGGTACCGAGTAAGTGAAAAGTAGCTTGAATGAAGTGCTTGTTGGCATGAATATTGCTGAGCTGAATGATTCTGGAATCCCAGAGGATTGCTAGGCCTCCTGAGGCACCTCTCGCATCAACGGCAGAGATTTGTCCTCCTGGCCAAACTTTTATTGCAATTTTTTCCAAAAATTTCATGTTGCATTTGGTTTCTTGAACGAAGAGAAGATTGGGTTTCTCCTGCATGAGCATGTTTTTGAGGAGTCTGCCTTTCCTGGGGCTATTGAGCCCTCTTATGTTCCATGAGATGAGCTTCATTGAGATGGGGGGGGGTGGATGTTGTAGAACTTGGTCAGCTTCGGATATCGACCTGATTCTACCAGCACTTCTCCAATCTTGATGGTTTTTTCCAAGGTAGTTTTCCGACCTCGCTTTTTGCTATCTTTTATGATGAATTTGCCGTCCCATTTGCTTCCTATCTGCACTCCAAGGGAGTGTTTCTTGTGCGCCTTTTGTAGGACCTCTTCCAGCTTATCTAGTTGTCTTTCCGGAATCCTGTCGAAGTTCCCTGTTTTGCAGGCTAGCTCTAGGGTGAGAAGATCTAGATCCCCTATGTCCACGGTTTCAGAGTCATCGTCCATGAGCTCTACTTCTGGAGGGGCAATTTCTGCTTTGTCTGTGTTCTTTTGACTTGATTCAGGGATTTCTGTTTCCATTGCTTGAAGGCTGACTTGATTCAGGGATTTCTGTTTCCATTGCTTGAAGGCCATCTGCCTGAGGGTCTGAAAGGGGAGTGTTGTTTTTATCAACCCTGAGATCTTGTTCCTGAGGCTTGGGTCCTTCCGGGAGCTCCCGTACAAGGGTTTTTATCTTTTGCATATCCAGATTCAGTTCTTGTTCTTCCAAGTTGGCAAGGGCACCAAAGCTATTGGTGCTGGGCTCTTTGGGTTTGCTGGTGGAGTCCGTTTTTGCAGTGGTTGAGGGTTTTTTGTTTCCTCGCCGGCGATTGACTACTTTGGTGAATCCATCTGCTTCTTTTTTGTCTGTCTGAGCATTTTCAACTGTGATTTTGTTGAGCGGGCAATCTCTGAACAAATGCCCTAGTTTGTGGCATTTCCTGCATCTAAATGGAACGTGTTCATAATCAATCATTTGAATCCATTCATAGTCTTCGTGACGAAGTCTTACCTTATCTGGCAGAGGCTGTTTGAGGTCCATGTAAACACAGATGCGCGCATAGGATGTGAATCTGCAGTATTTGGTGTCCTCCGCTGCCTTGATGAACTCCCCAAGCTTGTTCCCTATTTCCTTCAGGGATGATTCTTCCCAATACTCCCATGGAAGTGAGTAGAGCCTGATCCAGACAGGCGCACAGCTTAGGTCCTCATTGTCCAGGTTAAATCTTTCTACCCAACCTCTTAAATATAGCCCTGCTGCGTTAAAAAAATAAGGGCCGCCATCGATGACCTTTGTACGATCTTCCAAGCAGTTAAAGACTACTGTAAAGAAGCCTTTTGGACCAATATGCAGGGAGATTTGGCCTTTGGGTGCCCATTTAGTGTTGATCCAGGTACTGAGTGCTCTTTCCGTAGGCCAGATTCCAATAAACTTCCCAATGAGAGCATGGTCTCTCATATACTAGATTCGGTTATTTATTCTGTGACTGGGAAACTCCACAGTGGGCATTGTAGCTGCTACCGGTTTACAGGTGGCTGATCTGACTGCAGATCCTTCTTCAGGATTAGAGGACGTCCTTTCCTCTGAACTATCATTTAGATTTGTCTCAGAGTCCGTCGCAGAACCTTTCTGCCGGGAGTCGGCGGAATTTGGGGGAGGGTCGGAGTCCCTCCCCGTCACAGGCGCCATTGAGAGGGTTGACAGGGCCGCAGGAATGACCGTAGCTGACTAATACTGGCAGAGGGCAGGGTTTGCAGGTCTGCCGTTACAGAGCAAGCCGTGCCCTGAGGGAGGGCAGTCAAAACCCTAGACGGCAATCTCCATTTTCGTCCAGAGCGCACTCATCCGCCTTTTTTCTTCTTGTAATTGACATTTACATTTACTTTAGAATTTAATTTTACAATGCAGATTTAAATATAAAAGTAGTGTAATTTTATATTAGATAAAATTAAACATTTTTTATATTTCTTAAATTAAACAAATACATCATATTACAACACTAATATACTATAATATAGAGTTTAATAACATATTAAATATGTAAATTTTAATATTATTTTAAAAATTAATTAAACTAATAATATTAATAAAAAATTAACATTAATAATATTAACATTGCAATGGCTGAAATGAAAACTACTCCGAAGTAGAGAGAAACCACTTATTTAACTAAATAGATATCATCTTATTTAACTAAATAGATATATAAAGTAATACAAAAAAAACAGAGATTTTCAAAAAATCAATCAAAAACAAAAATAATATGAAATAATACACAAATGGCAAAAAACTTTCAAAAAATCAAACTGTATAATTTCTATATGACCAAATTATTTTAAGAATTTTAAAATATAAAATTGATATAATTGAAGTGTAAAATTGCATGTTTTAAATATAAATGCTATAAAGTAAATGTGTGTAAAAAAAAATGTATTGTGATATGTATGAGTTTAAGGAAAAATAATCAACCCACAAAAAACTCTACACTACTCTAAGAAGAATGGGGCCCCATCCTCCTAGAGCATTTGGAAGGAGTTTTAACTCCTTCCATTGAAAAAATCACTTTATTAATAAGTGTATGTACATAATTTTCTCACAATATTGAGAAAAGAAAATAATTACATCAATATTTCCATTTCCATTTCCATTTCCATTGATCAGAACCATAATGAGAACACAACCATTCCTACAGTACATTCTGCTGACAGTACAGCTGTCACCCTAGTCATCAATTGTCTTCTTAGTTGGTTTCGCTCCGCTCAGCTCGGACCCCACCGAAGAATCGAGTTCGAAACCAGCAGACCCCAAACGCCACTCGTGAGAAAATTCATGGCTGTACGGAATTAGTGGTTCTGCATTTTCATCTTGGCTCGACCGTGAGTAAAGACTGCAGATAGAAGTTAGAAATGGGCGTCTCCTTCGCGCAGCATTGCACCACAATCCAGAGCTCAACTCAACTTCGTGTACACTGCAAACAGAAAGATTCATCAACCCTAAACCTCCATGTCAGGAAAAAAAAAAAGAGACTAAACCACTACAAAAGATAAAATGATTCATCCACCCTTAGACATCGAATCTTCGCCAACCCTTGGTAAGATTCATTAACACTGAACGTCAAATGCTTCACAACCCTTGCCATATGAAATGAAATACAGAGATGATAGATACAAAAATTCATCAACCCTAGACGTCCAATCTTTCCCACCCTTCTTATTAACATAATATAAAATTAAATTAAAAAACGGGAAATACCTGGATGCAGAGCATCATCCGAAAAGAAGGGCCGGACATGCACGTCCATATGTCTCTCGGCTTTGGAAAACTCGAAAAATAAACATAACCAAAAAAAAAACAAAATGCAACAACAATCCAGAAATACCATCCGATCCCAAGATAGGAGAAACATTGAGAATGGTTGAAATTCAGAAACAAAAAATAACATAAAAATAATTCTCAGCAACACTGAATTTAGTAGAAACACACCACATCGTTTACTGAGAGGCGAAAAATGAAATAAGGCATTGGTTATACAAAAGAATAGAAACCGAGACCTGTTGAAAATCAAATTCAATACAGAAGGGGAGAAAATCGTGGATGAGCAAACGGCCATCTGAATTCAATTCAGATATGTAAAATGCTTGCGCTCATCAATTATTTTCCAATCAAAAAGTTTAAATAGATGACTAAGGGAGGGAAAAAAAGCATCATCCAACGGTTAAATACAAAATGGGAAGCTCCAACCACAAGCAGAGAGAACAAGCGTTCTGATGGATGAGATCATCTGTTTTTTGTGTTTTCCAGGGAAAGCGTTCTTTTAAATTGATTCTGCCTTTTTTGTTTCCAAGGAAAAGAGTTCATTTAAATTGATCTTTAAAAGCGTTTTTTATTTTGTTTCCAACTATGAGAAGTCTTTCAAAAAGCCAGTGACAAATTCGCAGGGGATAAATTGGTGAAGCTAGAGCCAGAGACAAGGGTGCACAGGCCGATTGAAACAATGAAGGAAACATTAAATCTAATAGAAATTACTGAGGAGGAAGCATAGCCTTAAATTAGCCAGGTTTAGACTAATCATACAGAGCCATCTCTACATACCTGGAATTAGACTAATCATACAGGGCCATCTCTACATACCTGGAATTGGGATTCGATTTCATTTCTTCAGCGAGCCTGTAGGCTTTGAACAGCAACAACGTGAACCACCTCTTTCCTTCAACCACGTCGACAACCTCTTTCCTGCTTTCATCCATTAGCCCGTAAAGATTGTTAAATAATATACAATGCACAAAAGAAACGCAGAATAAAGAAACACAGACACAACCTCTTTCCTGCTTTCATCCATTAGCCCGTAAAGATTGTTAAATAATATACAATGATCAAGCCATTTGTCCACACACTCTCTGTGAAAGATATGACTGCAATTCGTTAGCCTTCGTATCTCCTCATGTCTCTCCATGTTATTTAAGCAAACAGCACACATAAAATCTTCATCGCCGGACGCTTCTGCTAAAACGCCGAACCGAACAACCGGTAACCGCTCACGAATCCGCTACGCAGATACGGAAGAGGTCACGGACTTCAACCCTTGGTTCGTTTCATCTGGCCGGGAGGTCCCGGGTTCGAGAAACTCACTGAACCCCAGGAACCGAAGGAAGCAATAAACCGCACTTGTAATACATATCAAAACATAGACAACGTTAAGGAGCAGCTTCGGAATAATGATCTGTGAACACCCAACTGGAAATCCCATGGCGGAAATAAAGGCCCTTCTGAACATAGGCACTCCGGATCAATGAAACCAGTATATATGTATTTCGGGTTTCTCTCAACGGATATATTGGCCTCCTTTTTTGAATAACGGTTTCAGAGCCAAATCTGTCTCTTCCACAAATGGGAGAGGTGGTCTATCTTTTAATTATTCTTTTAAGTAATATTACATTCGAACTCAGAGGTGGTCTATCTTTTAATTATTCTTTTAAGTAATATTTCAGAGGTGGTCTATCTTTTAATTATTCTTTTAAGTAATATTTCAGAGGTGGTCTATCTTTTAATTATTCTTTTAAGTAATATTACATTCGAACTCTATTAAGTATCTCTTTTAATTATTCTTTTAAGTAATATTACATTCGAACTCAAATTATGAGCCCTTTCCCATAATTACACAAACGTTACGATATCAAATCTAATACTTTGTCTTCGTGAGAATATCATTATGAATCGTAATATAACAATACGAGAGATTGGATTTGGTTTTGAATAAACTAAATGTCTGACCATGGTTTTCAGTTTTGCTTATGCCATGAAATGAATTAAATATTTTTTTCAGCACTATCTGAATATCTGTATTATAATGCATGATGATTACATACAGCGGCTCCATTCAAATAACTATGCAACAGTCTGTCACACAGAATCCGACAATGAAGTTACAGAATAATAAACACTCGGAGAGTTTGTGTAGAACTCAATTGAAATTTAAAGTAAAGGGTAGCCAGCATACTCTCACAGCAACAGAATGTGTGAACAAAATGCGTTGGCCGACATGAACGTATGTGTATACATTGATGACGCTTCAGCGACTTTAGGATAGAAATTGAAGCGCAGTTTCTCGTCAAAAACACATGATCCGTACTGTTTACCCACGTTCTCACCCAAACTGTACATAATGAGTTTTAGCATTCCATTTGATAGCTCACTCATCCCAGACATGTATTCAGGTATGGTCTCTCTGCAACACGTCATAAAAAAAATCAACATTGGAAAAAATTATTTTTATTTATATAAAAAATTTGATATATAAAATTGTTTTTTAATAAAATTAAAATATTAGATATCAGATTTAACTACAAAAGATCATTTTCCTAATTTCTCACTAATTTAACTCACTAATTTCTCATCATTAAACATAAACTATATCACTTCTAGTTTCATATTTCTATTGCATTATTTTGAAACAAAAAAAGAAATACCGAGATTTATCGTTTCGTTGGTGGCACAACTTGGAATAGATCTCTTCAACTATACGGGGACTGGGACTGTGGAAAGTCATGCTTTCAGGCATTGAATCGTCTTTCCCGAGAGGACCTATTTTTGATGGGCAGTAATTAGTAGAATAGGAGGGGAAAATGTCCCGAGAGGACCTATTTTTTTCCGAGCATTAACTTTCTCTTTGCGTTGTGGGGTGCACAATGGTTCAACTTTCACTTAATTTTCTTGCTCACCCAGACCTTCTTTCACATTTCCAGAGGTCGATAACATGAACGACACGTGTGCATCCTGCCAAAAACAAAAGCTGAACATCATGGAATTGACGCTCCACTTAAGTTTCTTGAATGTAATGCAACTTTGACACGTATACTTCAAAATAATTTAAATATTTCGTGAGTCAAATAGGTTTTTCCTGGAATGGTATAGCAATGTTTTTGTGTGCAAGAACCCACCAATGGTTATGTTATTTCTGGTTATGGTACGGTTAGGCAATTATTACAACTTTTAAATGCAAGTCCCAGGGATGCACGTATGCTCTATTTGTCCGACAGAGTTAGTCTCGCAGGGAGGAAATTCGTATGTCTCTCGTAATGTCTGATGTGGGGTCCAAAAGGAATTTGCATAGTTTCTGCGCACATATTGACCGTCACCGACACAAGGAATCTTCCCCACAAACTAAACACCTCAGAAATTTGTTCGGTATAATATAACATGTGCATAGTGATCATCATTTGACATTATACCCAGCCGAAGGGATGCATATAACAAATATAAAAATTGGAGTTGTTACAAGTTTCTCTAGTGTGCATATTATATTAAATACATATGAATGTATTTAAAATAATTGTATTTTATCTTAGGAGATAAATTAGAAATTTCAATATGCACCTCTTTCTTCAACTAATTTTGGCTAAAACAAAATAAAATATATTTCACAAAACTTGCATAAAACAATCATGTTTTTCTTTCTTTTAATTTCGATTTATGATTTCGGTTTTTCAGTTTCTATTAATCAGTGCGTTTTATGATATTTGATTTAACCATTACTTTTCTAAATTTAGAATAAGTTTCACATGCCCTAGGTAGAATCTAATGATGGAGTAACCGACGTCAAAATTAGAAATGGAATTGTCGCACTCACACCTGTTAGCTATTGTAACATTTATTTAACGGATATATCGACCTCTTTTCTTGAATAACCGTTCCAAGATAAATCTCCTATTTCTTCCACAGGTGAGTGAACAATTTAAAAATTAGTGTTACTATCTTTTAGCTATGTTGTGTTCATTATTGTTAACTATTACTTGTTTTTAATAATAAAAGCATTAACATACGGAGTTCAAATTGATCCCATAACATAACATACGGAGTTCAAATTGTTTATGAAAGGCTGATAAGGTGGATGATAGGGTAAGCATGATTATGCATTGGTACAAATCAAATTTGTTTCTTGTTTATTATAGAACTCTCAACTAAATGAGCATCAATGAAACAAGTAATTGTTACATGATTAGTAATTTAATGTAAGGGGAATTTATTTTCAAATCTAATAGATATGATGCCAAATAGTAATTCTATTGTAATAAATCTATTACTCATCCAATGTAAAGTTATGGTATATATGAGGAGTTAAAATACATTATTCAATGGTGTCTTGGAAAATGGATATTGTATGA
>APFE031173937.1:0-10286 GCA_000404065.3 Pinus taeda | reverse complement strand
ATCCCTTCAAGTGTCAATTAATTAATTTTTCTAGCAAAAAAATTAAATTAAATCCTAAGCTAGAAGATTAATTAATTTAGAGTAAAAAAATAAATTCTAGAGAAATTAAATCTCTCCAAATGGAAAATGACCAAAAAATTTGTGGGTCATGTTGCACCCATTTTTTCAACATTCCAAGGAAGCGGGATCCAAAAGCTTGAAGGATTTTTATCAAAGATCAAAATTATCAACCAACAATCTGTCATGTCATTGGAAACCCATTCTACAAATTTGTAATGTAAATGATGCTAGTACGACCATTAATTATGTAACAACCTAGGTGAGCCTATGATTTTGGCGGTGAGTTTCATTCTAAGAGGTTTTTTGTCTCACTGATTGTTTGTGTTTCTAAACACAGATGATCGACAGAGTTTTTCCCTCCAGCCTCAACCCCAAAGCTAGGGTGGAATTTATCAATAAGGTCTTAGGTGAATCCTAGTGTTTTAGTCGAGTCTATTGTAAAAGTAATTTGGAAATAATTTAAGCTATTTGGCTAAATTATTTTATTACAAATCACTTGGTCTACTAGATCATATTGAGTTGTAGAATTGGGTAAATATTATGAGGGTCTATACCAAACAGGTATTCCTCCTTTGAGGGTTGAATCTGTAAAGTCTTATGTAAAAAAAAAATATTTTATTGCATGGTCCTTTATACTTGGACACCATGGCTAAAATATTTGAGAGTGGAAAAATAATAAATCCCTTCATGGGTCAATTAATTAATTTTTCTTGCAAAATAAAATTAAATCCTAAGCCAAAAAATTAATTAATTTAGAGTCAAAATTAAAATGTTAGAGAAATTAATTTCTCCAAGTGGAAATATTCGTGGATCTAAAAAAGGTTAATTTTTGGAGGTCCCCCACTAAAGGAATATTGGAAATTTCAAGAAAATTTGGATCCTTAGACCTTGGTGGTTAAGTTAAAGTCATTTTTTTGAGGAAATTAGTTCAAAATAATTATTTTTGAACTAATAAAAAGTTGTTTTAATGGGAAACTCGAAAATTCCTTAAAAATAAATATTTTCGACAGCATAGATTAAAAGTTGATCAAATAATTATCAACGATCGAGATTATTTTGACAGGGATCAAGCGAACTAGTTGTTATTTTTCACTTGGAGCCTCTGTTGATTATGATGATCTTTGGTCTGATGTAATTTTGTAAACGCTGGTGTGAAGCCACTGTTTTGTTGGGAACGTTTGAATCTCATAATAAAAAACTTTGGGGTATAGTTCATGGTGTCTTTGTCTCTTTGATCTGTGGTATGTGCTTTCCTATATTGTGCTTTAATATCGTATAAATTGTTATTTCATTTGTAGATGATAGGAACATTCTATTTGTAAGTTTTGGGCTTATCTTAGGTGATCTGATTCATTGTATGATCTAACGATTTTTCTTAAGAAATATATATAGAGTTTGTAGGTTCTCTGGCCCTTGGGCTTTAAGTTCACAAACTGTGGGCACAAGCTAACCTTGTTTGGAATTCAAATATTTTATGTGATTTTCTTACTTCACTAAGGCTGTGGTTAGTATCTATCTTTCGAAATACGTCAAGCCATTGTCAAATTTTACAAAAAAATTATTCTTCAAAAAATCTTTCAAGCATTGTACACTTGTATATTTTGTAAATAAATTTTTGTAAAATAATTTTCTAACCCTTGTTTTGCAGCTAATTGGGGTTTGGGGTTTTATTTTGAATTTTTGTATATATTGGGGATTTGGGCATTTAATTTTTTGTTTGAGCAAGTGAGATCCAAACCATTCAAGAAGAAGTGTAGGGGTTTTTGAGCTAGATCTAGGCCCTTGAGGGTAAGATCTAGTTTCCATTTGTCTTGCAAGGCTAGCACTCGGTGATTTGACATTGAAATTGAACATTATTGAAGATCTGAAGCAAATAAACTTTTTTTGTAGCAAGGATCTGTAAATTTTTTTAGGGCTTTCTGGCCTTGACTTTGACCCTCTAGCCTAACCGCAGCCCTCCTTTTACCCTAGCCATCTAGCCCTTTTACTCTTGCCGTGAGGCTTGGAGGTGCCTCTAAGGCCCTCGGCCTCCATCCTTCTCCTTGCCACAGGCCTTCTAGGCCTCGGCCTACCTTCTGCTACCCCTCTTCTTCTCTCCTTATCCCTCCAAGGCCTGGCCGCATGCCTGCCCTAGCTCCCTCCTCATCCGCTGACCCTCCTTCCCTTGTTTCCCCTCTTCTGCCATCCGCTAACTTTTCTGCCCCTACCGTGAGCCATAGCAGGCCTCTCAGACCCCCTTCAAGCCAAATGGAAGCCCTTTAGGGTCTGTCATAGGCCCTTGTGGATTTCCTCTTGGGACCGTAGGTCTAGTTAGGCCCTTGACCTTAGCCGCAACCTCTAAGAGGCTTGTTTCCCCTTCATTTTGCCCTCATTTCCCTCGTCTCGGTCACTGTTGGTAAGCATTTGATTTCTGGACTAAATTTTGTTGGGTTTTGCAGAGAATTTAGGCCACAATATTTCTCTTACAGGCAGCCATCTTACTAGAAGGATTTTTGGCAAATAAGAGGGTCATATTCTAGGCCAAAAGGCCTATAGGTTTGCACCAGCTAACCCTCTTTTCTCACTGTTTACCTAAAGCAGTATAATTTTATTCTAACAGTGATATTTAGCTCACCGAAATGATACAAACTCAGTTCACACATACTCTAACTAATTGATAAATCATTCCATGAACTGGGTTTCCATTTAAGTAACTTGTTTCATGAAAATTGCTGATTGTCATAAGATCTCTGAAGTCTGATCATAACAGTGATATAATTGTTTCTTCATGGTTTACATTTTGCATTTCAAGTGCTCTTAGGGAATTGAGTAATCTGGGCTTGTTTAATATTCTTGGCTTCAGAATAATTCATAAGTAATTCTCTGCTGTCATAAGGCTCACTTACTGCCTGCCATAAGAACATAAGTAACCTAAATTGGTTCATGCTTTGCTGAGAATAATTGCTCATTGTGGAAAGGATTTGTTTTCATTGTCTAATGTGCTATTGTGAAGAAGATTATTGGCATTGGTAATAATGGATGATAACACTAACGATTGTTGTTTTGTGGAGTTGCATAACCCTAAATTTGGCATTTAGTTCACTCACATTGGCACACTAATCTCATCTAACGTTGAGAAGTTTCTATTGCTTAAGTTGGTGTTAAGATAATGATTGTTTGACTTGAGGATATTGGCACATTTCATATTAAGATTTATTAGTATTGTGATATATCTGAAGGACTTGCTAATCTAATCACATACCTCTTGAATAATTGTGGGCATTAGATAATTTATTTTCGTTGCCTTGTTGACATAAGGTTTCTAATTATATTAAAAGAATTGGTCATCTCATTGTGATTAAGTGGATAAGTGCTCTTGTCTCTTTACTTGGTTAATATCTTTATCTTGAGCGTATTGGTGATTGATTGTATTGTGGATGTCTCTTGTTGGCACTTGTTAATTTGGCACATACTCTTGTGATTAAGATTATCTCTTATTTTTCATTGATAAGTACTTGTTGATATAACTTAAAATAAATCATAACCAAAGTACTTAACATAAGCAATCGTAGCCCAAGACTCACTCATTCACCTTGCACATCATTCTAAGCTAGTCTTGCACTTAATAACCTACCTCCAAGCATAAGCTTGGTTGATAGAAATAATAAGACCACCTTTCTCAATTTCGCTTGAGAAACTTAGCACCTATTTAGTGGTTAAAACGGTAACATTGCAGTCGTCAAAGTCACATTCTTTGCAGTGCCAGAGGCATCAAGTGGTTAGAACACAGGGGGAGGTATCGTTATTCAAGCCTCTGCTTGCTTCTTGTTGGCTTCTATCCCACAACCTACTCTAGAGACTAGTTCCAAAATAGTTAAGAGGAAGGAATCATCTAGAACAAGCATATAATTAAAAGTAACCAAGATTCTTGCATCACATCCAAGACTTAGGATTTGCATAGCATATAGGATAGTTAAGCATTGAAGCAACAACTGTTCATCCGGTTACTTGGTCTTTAATTGATCTAAACTCAAGTTGGTTGAATCCATAAGGCACTGGTCCCATTGACAGTTAAATTTGATCCTTTAAAACTTGCTCAAATCAACCAAGTGGCTAGGCCATTCAACTGTCTCCCGGATGTGAAAATTCCGAAACCTAGAATCCTACATGCAGCAACTGATAATATTTCTTCTATTTGTTAAATTAATTAAACAAACTATTTGCAGTTTCCTATGGCAAATATTAAAACATATACATTGCGGCCTTCACAAAACAAATATTGCGAAAAATCAATGTTGGAAAATTAGAGAAATTCTAGCACACACACATAAAAATATTGACACAATTATTTTTGGACAATTGTCCCTGGAAAAACCCAATGTGGGAAAATCGGTGCAGCAAATGAGGGTTTCTTTATTAATTCTTCAACAAAAATTCAAGTATAAGAATTCAGAGAACAAAATAGAGAAAAAATACTTAGAGAAATTTAGTGATAAATTTCTCACTTTCCACAGCGACTCCCTGACTCGAGATGGACCTTCTGTCCATATGCTGGTGTCTCTGTGTTACCCTCTGCGCAGTGCTCTAGTGGATTGTGTCTCTCCTCACACTGTCTCTTCCGGAATTCGTCCTGCACTTCCCAGACCACTACTGATACCCTCTCTCTCTCCTGTAACTTACCCTTTGGCTCTATCTCCTCTGTTGAACTTCAACCACTAAGAAAATCGATCTGCTTGGGAAATTGAGTAATTGCTGGTGTGTGTTCTCCAAGCCCCATCAAATTTCTTCTTATAATCTCTCTTTGAGACATCAACGGCCAAGATTAAAACATAATCAATGGCTAAGATTAACTAGAACTCGATCCATGTATTTTTCTAGAAGATTCTCACCATGACTCAATTAATACTCTTTAATTAATCATATTCCTTAAGTTTAGACTTCGGAAACATTAAAAAATTGATTAATCATTTGAATTAAGTCGTCCCTAGGTGGAATTTCTAGAAATGATTTATGGGTTTTGGAGAATACATGTATTCTAGCCTCTCCATCGAAATTTCGTGTCTAGAACACATCCGATGCTACAAAAACTAACACTCCCTCTTAGCGAGGAATGTGTTCTAGCACTGCAACCCACTGAAGCAACACCCTATCTCCGCACCACTTTATGTTATGCTGCTAATGTCTGGCTACTGCTGCCCACCAACTATTGCTCAACTCTGATATGCATTGTGCTGTTGCTGATCCTGCTGTATTGTTGTCAACTACTGCATCTGCACTGCAACTCCCTCTCATCTGCTGCTGACGCAACTGAGAATCCATTTGTTTCTACTACTGAAACATGTTCTCCACCATACCCATCTGTTCTTTGAACTAGATGAACTTAGCTCTCCATAGAGCTTTCATGAGTTTGTTTGCTACCTGATCTCCTGCGGGAACATACTGCAGTTGGATTGCCTCATGTTGAACGCAATCTTTGATGAAGTGACATTTGATATCAATGTGCTTTGACCTATCATGAAATATTGGATTCTCAGAGTTTTATGCAACTCTGATTATCACAGTGAACACTGGTCGCTCCCATCTTCTTCCTGAACAAACTCACGTGTAGTTTCCTAAGCCATATAGCTTTGCACGTAGCTGTGCTGGCTGCCATATACAGCTTCTGCTGAGCTCAATGCTACTGACTTTTGCTTCCTGCTGCACCAAGAGACCATCCCTGATCCAACACTAAAGCAGGACCCAAAGGTACTTTTCCTGTCCACTGAACTACCTGCCCAATCTGTATCTGTGAATCCACATAGTCTGATGTCGTCTCCTTGAGTGTATTTCAACCCATATCCAACTGTTCCACGCACATATCTAAGAATGTGCCTAATTGCTGCCCAATGTACCTTTTCCGGTTCTACCATGAACTGACTAAGGGTATTGCCAGCGAAACAAATGTTTGGTCTAGTGTTAACTAGATACATGAGCGACCCAATGAGCTGTCTATACAAGGTGGGGTCGACTTCCTTGTCCCCTGGTGCATCTATCTTCTTCCAATTGGTGATCATGGGCGTCGTCATGGGCCGACAATCCTGCATTCTGAATCTTTTCAGAATATCTGTAGCATATCTCCCTTGTCCAAGGAAGATCTCCCCATTCTTCTGCCATTCTTCCAATCCTAGAAAATAGTGCATCAATTCCATATCCTTCACATCAAATTCTGCTTCAAGGTTCCTTTTGCAGTTCTTTATGAGCCTTGATGATCCTGTCAAAAATAGGTCATCTACATACAAAACTAGAATGAGAGGCTCATTCCCACCATCAAATAGGTAGAGATTAGGATCTGCATCACTCTTGATCAATCCCAATTGCTGTAAATAGCTCTCAATTCGATCATACCATGCCTGGGTGCCTGTTTGAGCCCCATATAGGGCTTTCTTCAACCTACATACATAAGTGTGCTTCTCATGAGTTTTGAAGCCCTGAGGCTGCTCTATATACACCTCTTCTTCTATCACCTAGTTCAAGAATGTTGTCTTGAGTCTTGACGTCCATCTGGTGAATCTCCCATCCTAACTACGTTGCTAGGGATATAACGAATCTGATAGAGGTATATCTGGCAACTGGGGCGAAGGTCTCCTCATAGTCTATCCCTTCCTTCTGTGCATACCCCTTTGCCATGAATCTAGCCTTGTACTTCTCTACACTGCCATTTGTGTGAAAATTACTACACCAGAATCCCTACTGCAACAAACTGATGTTCCTTCTACTTGTTAATCCATACAAGTTATTTATTGTGTTCTACGGAAAATATCGAAGTAAAATACTACTGCAGCCTTCACTTAATTAATTACTATACGAAAACAAGATACCGAGCAAGAAAGAAAATACAACACATGACACCGTTATTTTTGGACAAAAGTCCCTGAAAAAACCTGATGCGGGAAAATTGGTGCAGCATCTCCGAGGATTTATTATCATTAAGCAGTAGCAAATTCTGAATACATCTCTAAATACCTCGCAGGGTTATTCAGTTACAGAGAGAAACACTGACAGAAAGAATTGTGAGGTTATCTCACACTATCACTGGAAACCTTGACTAATCCAGCCCTTGACTGAATGTCCCCGACTTTTTTGGCTACCTCTGCGTAGTATCTGCATCAGCCTAACGTCAAGCTCTTTGGGGACTACGCCAATCCTCTAGTTGGTCGATTTGCTGGCCAGGAGATTCGATTTCTGCCTCTTGGTCTCACACCCTTGCTCCGGGCTTTTGAAACTCGAATTTCCTCTGCAAATTTCGGACTGCTCACTGGCTTCTGCGCTGCCTTTGCATGGCTTTGTGTTAGCCCCACTGGCTCACCATTGCCATTGCTGGATTACTCTCTGCCTCTCTCTATTGATGATTCTCTGGCTGAAAAAACCTCTCTCTCTCCAGAAGCTATCCCTGCCCCTCTACTGCAAGAAATCTCCTCAATCGAATTTTCCTCCTGACAACTTCTCACTTCAAAAAATCGATTTTTTGATCTCTCGTGGTGTGTTTTCCAAATGACCCTAATATATCTTCCTGTTGGGCAACCAACGACCTAGATTAACTCCTAATCAAAGGCTTAGATCGTTTTGACTTATCTTCGTATTTTTCTAGAAGTTACACCCACAATTAGATCAATACCCATTAATATTTTAATTTTTCTAACTTTAGACTTAAGAAATCCGTTAAAAATATTAATTATTTTAATAAAATCGTCTCTGGGTGGAATTTCCCAAAACGGTTTCTGGGTTCTTTGGAATGCATGTGCCCAAGCCTCCTTGCAAAATTCGAGGCCTAGAGCACATCCTATGCTAACCCAAATCAACACTCCCTTTTAGCAAGGAATGTGCTCTAGCAATATACTGTTGCTGCATGCTGCTCTGACTCTAAAGCATCGTCCTCTGCTCTGCTGATGTCTGACATGTTGTCCACCAACTACTGCGCTGCTGCTGCAACTGTACTGCTGCCTTTGACACTGCCACTGCCAATGCTACATTTGTACTATAACTCCCTCTCAAATGTTGCATCTGCTATGCTGCTAGCATTGCCACTGCTAACATTGCATCCATACTGCAACTTAGTTGCTGAGAGAAGCAACTGAAAAACATCCAAAATTTACTGAACTAACTGTGTTCAGTATGATACCTTATGAATGCTGGAACTGATTGCTGCTAGGCTCTGCGATGACTCTCTGAATCTACTGTGCTGCTGCTGACCTCTACTTTGTGCCATTTGCACTGCTGTCAATTCTGCTCTGCACTGTTCAGTCTCTAGCGCTCCTAGCCATTGCAACTGTCTCCCCGACACTCCTCGACATCAAGCGAAACTAGTCCATCCTGCTACTTCTGATCTGGGCTCCTCCTGTAGCAAGGGTATTGATCCAAGAGGTGGACTCCTCGAGGATCCTGCCCATTTGTAGCTCTTTTGAACTATAGTGCCAAATCAGCCCACCTCCTTCCTAGAGGTATTTCGGCTGTCATGGCGAACTCCTCCTGTTCGATTTTCACAGCTGCAACCTTAGGATTGTGCTTCTCATCCTTATCCTTTTTCTTCAAAGGACAGTGAGATGCATAGCTGCCCATCTCGCCACATATGAAACACTTCACCTTGGAGACGTCCTTCTTTCGTCTTTGTTGCCCCTGCTGCCCCTTCAATGCAAGGGCTGCATTATCCTCCTCCTCCTTGGGCTTTGACCCATCACTGCTGCTGCTTCCGTCAAGTTTGACCTTGACCAGGTTTCTCCTCAACTCCTCTTATTTAGGAGCTGCCCACATCTCATCCCAATTAGGCAATGCTACTCTGCCGAGGATACTCTGGATAAAGACTTGCCACTCATTTGAGACAGAATTGAGGGCTAGTCTAACTAACTCTGAATCCTGAGGTGTATATCCTGCAACAGACAAATCATCATGGATTTCCTTAAGCTTCGTGAGGAATGGATCCACACGCTCTCCCTTTTGCATTTGAGCAGATCTTAACTTCTACCCTAAGTACATCTTCCGCTACTTGGAATTTCCCTGATATAACATGGCCAAGGCATCCCACATCTCCTTAGCAGTCACTCTGCTAGCAACGTGGCACACCACGTGATGCTTGACTCCATCTAGGATCATCCTCTTGGCCTTCGCCATCCAACCTTTTACTTCTTCAGTGGTGTTAGCGTTTGACATTTCACCTCAGGCTGAGAAAGGCAAATCTCAAAGCTACATCAAACCATTCAGCCTCGTAGCTAGCCCTACGGGGCAGGAGAAGGCTCTCTCCGGTCTCTCTTGGAAAATTTTCAATTAGGGAGAGGACCAACAAAGTAACACTGATATTAGGCTAGTAAACTGATAAAAGAATTTGATTTTGGGGTTTTTGGGTTTTTTGGTGGCAAGTTGAGGAGAGGGCAAATTTTGGCTGCGGGTATGGGACACAGTTTCTGCAGGGGAGTCTTCGGGGCGAGGTAGGAGGTCGTGCTGATGTCTTTAACTGAAGTGAATGGTTAGGAATGAAAGAGAGAAGGCTAAAGAGAGAAAACAATGAATTTGAATTCTCTTTAAACAGTAGAAAACATCAAAATTAAACAAACTTAAAAGCAGAGCATGACAAGCATGAATTCTTACTTTATCACTTCATTTGTTTAATATGCAGAAGTATAGAAGGAAATGAAACACATAACAAAGCTTACAATGACTGAAGAAACACACCATCAACACATTCATCAAGTATGAAAACATATATCTTAATGGCTTTCTTTTATGTTGTGTAGATTCAATTGTCAAAGAACTTCAGAAGCATCGCGAACAACAAATAAATGAAAGGAAAAAGTTGTACAAGCATCAAAAGTAGTGTTATGATAATTCGAATAAATATTTGGGTTTGATAATTGATAGTATGGCCCATAATAAAGCACTTTTACCACATTTTGTTTGCACACCCAAAAATTTATCACTTGGTCGATTGTATGGTCTTCAATGGAAAAATGTTGCCAAGGGAGTACTTCATAGTTCCAAATATTCGTAATGATGCAAATCTAACCATAACCATAAACTGCCATCTCTGCCAGAGAATTTTCCATCAACTGCCATCTCTGGTTTTTACACGCCATTGAATGGGTGTGTATTTGTGGCATACCAATGTACTTCAACACTTGTAACATCCTCATTTTCTGTAAAGACCTTTATAAATTTAACAACCCAAAATGGATAGCCATTGGGATCTTCATTTGTTAGCACTGCAATCATGCAACCCT
>APFE031173928.1:19867-37667 GCA_000404065.3 Pinus taeda | reverse complement strand
AGAGGGGGAAAACCTGATGAAGGTGCAATAATTAATCAAATCCTCCAAAATTGGCCCCTCTACACCATGTCCCTTCAAGAGTTAGTGAAGAAAGCTAAAGATAACCATTGGACTAATTTGTGCCTAGCTGAATCAAGTCCTACTCATGTAAAGATGATATAATTTGGTCTAGAAAGAACATTGAAAATCAACCCCTCTGTCTCTCCACATCAGGAATAGGATTTATATGACATGCTAAGGAAGCATCTAGATGCCTTTGCCTAGAGTTATAAGGAAATGAAGGGATTGCACCCTTTAGTGTTTATTCACCACATTTACATCAAGGAATGTTGCAATCTAGTGCACCAACCTCAGAGGAGAATGTACTCAACCCTCAAGGATATAGTCAAAGAAGAATTGCAGAAATTGTTGGATGAAAAATCCATTTACCCCATCTCAAATAGCGAGTGGGTATCTCCTCTGGTTCTGGTTCAAAATAAAAATGGGAAGTGGAGGATATGTATGGACTACATAGAACTAAAGAATGCCAAAAAAAAGGACCATTTCCCTCTACCTTTCATTGACCAAGTATTAGATGGTTTGGCAAGAAAGAAGTTCTTCTCTTTCCTGGATGGATTCAGTGGTTATAATCAGATCCAGATCATCCGAGAGGACCAAGAAAAAACCACCTTCACCTATACTTGGGGTACCTTTACTTATAGGGTCCTTCCTTTGGATTATGTAATGCCCCTACCACTTTAAAGAGGGCAGTCTTGAGCATATTTGCAAAGCTAGTCCATGACTCTGTGGAAATTTATATGGATGATTTCACCCCCTATGGGTGTGATTTCCTTCATTTTTTCTCTAACTTGGAAAAATTATTAAACAAATGCATTGAAATTAACTTATGCCTTATTCTTGAGAAGTGTGAGTTCTTAATGACTGCAGGGACTGTTCTAGGTCACTTAATATCCTAGGGAGGATTGCAAGTAGACTCAAATAAAATTGTTATCATAAAGAGGGCCCCTACTACTCAGAAGTAGAGGGATGTTAGAAGTTTCTTAGGAGATTCATAAAAGACTTCAAAAAAGTAGCCTCATATTTGTTTCAACTATTGGCCAAGGACTCTGAATTTTTATGGTCAGATAACTTCCAAGAGGCCCTAGACGCCCTAAAGGACAAGTTGACTACTGCACCTATACTTTGAGGCCCAAATTGGGCTCTTCCTTTCCACATCCATGCGGATGCCTCTGAAAAAGATATAAGAGAAACTCTAAGTGAGATATATGACAAGTTACCTTATTCCATTTAATTCATCAACAAAAATATGTCCTAGGTTGAATTGAACTATATTGTAACTGAAAAAGAGCTCCTAGTTGTTGTCCATTCCTTGAAAACATTTAGACATTACGTCACTAGTTACCAAACCTTTGTACATACTGACCATGCTACTATTAAATATTTGATGAAAAGGTCTGATGTGAATGCCCAAATTATTATATGGTTTTTTTTGTTACAACTTGATCTAACTATCATTGATAAGCCCGGTAGAGAAAATGTAGTTGCAAATTTTTTGCCTAGACTAGCTTTGCCTGCAAGTGAGGAAGGAATGGTTGATGCCCAACTACTAAATGAGAATTTATTCACTATTTCAGTTCTCTCTGCATGGTTAGATGACATAGCCAACTACTTAGTGGCTACACAATTCCCTCCAAATCTGTCCTCCAAGGAAATAAGTAGAATTATAAGGAAAAGTGCAACATTCACTTGGATTGGGGGAAATCTCTTCAAGCTAGGCCCAGATAAAATTTCGAGAAGATGTGTCAGGGAGGAGGAAGTTTTTGACATCCTTCTAGCCTGTCATGATGGGCCTTGTGGTGGTCACTTTGCAGCCAAGAAGACAACCTTCAAGGTACTACAAGCTAGCTAGTATTGGCCCACTCTCAACCAAGATGCAAGAACATATATTGACCAATGTGACCGGTGCCAAACAATGGGGAAACCTACTCCCAAGGATGAAATTCATTTGCAACCTCAAGTTTCTTTTGAGCCATTTGACAAGTGGGGCATGGATTTCATTCTTCCCATTGATCCACCATCAAGACAATTAAAGTACATAATTGTGTGCACTAGTTACTTGAGAAAGTGGGATGAAACCAAGGCTGTCAAGGTAGCCACAGAAGAGAAAGTGGTTGAGTTCTTAAGGGAGAATGCTTTTTACAAGTTTGGGTACCCTAGAGGGCTAGTCACTGATCAGGGTACTCAATTCACCTCACACCTGACTGAGAATCTGTTAAGCCAGCATAAGATCAAGCATAAGAAATCAACTCCTTACCACCCTCTGGCCAATGGACAAGTATAGGTTACCAACATAGCATTGGAAAGCATTCTCACAAAGGTGGTGAGTAACAGTAGGAAGGACTGGGCTGAAAGACTAGTGGAGGCTACTTGGGCCTATAATACAACTTGGAAGACAACCACTGGCTTCACGCCTTATGATTTGGCCTATGGGAAGAAGGCTCTACTCTCCATTGATTTTTAGTACAACACTTTAATAATTGCAGCACAGTTGGATTTGGATGTTACAAGGGCACACCAAGAGAGGTTGCTACAGCTCAATGGGTTAGATGAATTTAGGATGCAGGCCCTCCTACACATAGAGATGAATCAAGTACAAAGAAAGGTTTGGCATGACACAAATATCAAAGACAAAAAATTTCAAGAAGGTGATTGGGCTCTGCTATATGACTCCAGGTCCAAGGATTTCAAAGGCAAGTTGATGATTAGATAGTTGGGCAATATGTGATAGAAAAGTGCCATGATAATGGGGTTATTTAGATAATATCCATCAATGAAGAAGTTATCCCCTTTCTTGTCAATGGGTATAGATTGAAAGCCTACAAAAAACCTCTATTGAAGGAAGAGTTTGTAAGTAGTATCAGTAAAGCAGTGATGGTGATTGGAGGTGTCTTGGCTTCCACCTCACTGAATTCTCAAAGGCTATTTTAGTTTTGAAAAAAATGAAAAAAAAGGAAAAAAAATAAGATACCTAGGTGAAAACCTCAATGAGGCACCTTAGGCCACCTTTTTGGTTGAAAACCTCCTTGAGGTAGCCTAAGAGTGAAAAAAAAAAAGAAAAAAAAAGATCCCCGGGTGAAAATTTCCCCTGAGGCCCCTAAGGCAAGCAAACAGGTTGAAAAATCCTTTGAGGTGACCTATGTGTCTTTCAAAAAACAAAAAACACAAAAATGTTATAGCAAGGACCTCAAACCCGCCCACTAATAAAAGTTTGTGGTTTTTGTAGGTTTTCAAGGCAATAAAGGACACCAAGTTTAGAGGGAAGCAAGCTAAGAAAAACCCCATTCTTCCTTCATTCATTTCATATCTTCCATGCCCACCATGTCTCCAACATCCATTCTCATCTCCAACCATAAAAGAAAAACAAATTGCAAGCAATTTCCTGACTTCTATAGGATTTCTTGTAATTACTACAGGAGTTTCCTATAGTACTACAAGATGACCTGAAAATCTATAGGAATGGAATCCGAGCTGAGAAATAATGATGCAAGCCTATTCTAGGTTGAAAGAGGAGGCCATTGACCTCACCACATCTCAAAAAACACCAATTCATTACCATGTCACCCTCTGTGTCTATCAAGAAATCCACTGGAAAAAGGAAAAATAAAAAATAAAAAGAATAATAATAAATAAGGAAAACAAAGAAAATTCCAAGTGTCATACCATCAGTGGCCTACCTCACCTACCACTCCATATTCCCCATTTCCACCCCTTCCACTCCTACTTCAACACCTATTCTTCCTCCAAGAAAATAAACAAAGAAAAATTAATAAAGAGGTAGCTACAGGGTTTCCTGTAGTACTACAGGAAACCCTGTAGCACCCTATATTATAATAGCAACAATCTCCATGCTCATCCTTCAACATCCATGCAGAGGAAGAGTATCAACACCCTTGTAGGCGCTATGGAACCTATCCAAATCTCAGCAACAGCAGAAGAGGATAACACATGCACATCACAACAAAGAAGAAAAATATATTAGTTGGGTTCAATCAACAAAACAAGAGCAAAAGAGAGTATGTAGCTAAACTAGAAAAAGTGCAGCAGAGCCACCCTCCAGCATGCATTGACTGAGCAAAGGAGGCAATAGGTATGGAACCTCATCCACACTCTTTCCTAAGCACAAATATGATGAAAGTGTAAGAATATGAAAAAAAATAGTTTTATAAGCTGAAGGTGACCAATTAACTTCGCCACCCTTAGCCCGAAAACAAAAAGTGAAGTTCTAGTTAGCAAGCCATGTGGCAAGGTCACATCAAAGAAAATAAGTCAAAAAGGTGGTCGAGTTAAGTTGTACAGGAGTGGGTGATGATTACAATAAATTGATGCATGATAACTAATATTGGGCGAATGGTCCAAAAGGAGAAATCACGTACCCTTCCAGCTAACACATTGCTCCAAGGAATCAACGATAAATAGCAAAAATCCATAACTTTCATGCATACAATTGTCATTTTGAGACTTATAAAACTATGACCACTTGGAGGAGCAATAGTAGAAGAAATATAGTCTCAACCATCGTATAGTGAACACCTACAAGAAATGAAGAAAAGCTACAGGAAATGGTGGGAATTGTCAAAAACTCTATGAGGGGGTGTCTAGGGCCCAACTATTCAAGAATTCTCCTCAACCAGGGAATTAAAGTGAAAGGTAGGTGGCTCATATCCTCTTTGTTTTGACCTAATAGCTAGAAAAGAGAAAAGGAAAATAAAATTTCATTTTGTTCCTAGTAAGAATAGTGTGCATAGGGATAGAAAAAATTGTGTGGAAAAATTGTGTGGGGGTAAAGGAAGAAATGTAGTCATCACCCTCCTAAAATCTAAGCCCTCAGTCACCTGGGAAATCTTTAAATCTAAAGCCACCAACCTACATATAATCAGATTGAGAGAGAGAGAAAGTGACAAGAGGTTTCAACAGAAGGGAGCTGACAAGGACATCTAGAATACATCTCCATCCCCCTATGGTAGAAATATTTAGAAGGCATCAATGGTTGGGATTCTTCAAGCTACTTAGAGTATATGATGATGAGGTAGCTCAAGAATTTGCAATGTGTTATGAAACCAGCTCAAGAAAAAGATAGAAAAGATAGATCAACGCCTTAGAATTCAGCCTTTTTGAGGGGGCAACCTCATTTACAATACATAAATGAACAATTCTTGGATGATTCAAATGAAAAAACCTCCATTTTATATATAGGAGTCTAACGAGTCACAATATAACCTAGCCGACCTAACAATAATAATATAAAGCCACAAAAATAACAATAGATGGATTCTATAGGGCAGAGTAATAACAATATGGGGACAATAGGGGCACAACAATATTGATAAGGGATACAACTACAATAGTAATGGGCTAATCACTAGTATTATAGTGACCCAACATGCCCCTCTCTTTCAAAAAAGTGTTGTCCTCAATGCTTGAGTAGTTCTGGATGCTTCTGTATAAAATTCTCAACCTCCCATGTGGAATCTTCAGTGGATAAGTTCTTCCACTTGATAAGATACTCTGAAATTGATCAATTTCATAGTTTTCGAGTTCTTGTTTCTGTGACTACTTCCTGTTCCAATATAATTTTTCCTTCCTCGTCAAGTTCTGGCAATATTGTTTGAACTGGGAGCTTGTCGCCTATAGCCTTCTTTAAACATGAAACATGGAAAATTGGGTGCAATTGAGAAGCTGCATTCTCGCCGCGGTGTAGGATTCCTTTTTTGGAAGCTCCAATTTGTATGCCATAGTACCAATCTTTTGCAACACCTTGTACGGACCATAGTACTTTGGTGATAATTTATTATCCTTATTAGCCTGCTTGAGGGACATTTCTTATACGGTTGTAGCCATAGGAATACCCAGTCGCCTACATCAAAACTTCTTTCCCTGTGATGTTGATATGCCTGTTGTTTCATTCTATTTTGTGCCAACACGATGTTATCCTTTAAGTGTTGGAGGACTTGTTGTTGATGTTCGATGCGATGTTCCACTGCTTGAACCTTAGAACGTTTACTTAAATATGATGTGATGGATGGTGGTTGATATCCATAAAGTGCCATAAATGGGGTCATTTTTGTTGCTGTATGGAAGGAAGTGTTATACCACCATTTAGCTAGAGGCAACCATTTGACCCATTGTGTCTATTTATCAGATACAGACGAAGATATTCTTCCAAACATTTGTTTACTATCTCAAGTTTGCCATCTAGATTGAGGATGATAAGATGATCATTGAAGCTACATTGAGTCAGACAAGAAAATAATATAGTCAAAAATTTCCAATGAAAAGGGAATCTTTTTTCTTACTAATACTTTGGGTTCCATGTAGCTTTTGAATTGTTTCCATAAATGTAGTAGATAACTGTACTGGCTTTAAATGGATGTGATATGCACAAAAGTGTGCATACTTGGTAAGTCTGTCAACTACCACCATGATGACACTCTTTCCCTCAGACTTGGGTAAACCTGTGATAAAATCCATTGAAACCTCCTCCCGACGTTGGCTTGGAATGGATAAAGGTTGTAGTAGACCCGGTGTATTAATTGTTTCAACTTTATTTTGTTGGCAAACAAATCATTCTGCCACAAACTTTTGAATATCCAATTTAAGGCCATCCCAAAAATTCCTTCTTAACCCTATGGTAAGTTTTTAAAAATCCTGAGTGCCCTCCTAAGGGAGAAGTGTGCAATTCCATAAGAATCTTTTGCTTTAGCTGGGAATTCTTACAGAGGCATAGGCGATCTTCATACCATAACAAATAATTTTTCCAGCTAATTGTATCAGATGTACTAAATATTGTTGTAACTTTCGAATAAATTCCCACACTTCTCCGTCGTTCTTCCATTCCTCCCTTGCTTCGTTTATCCAATCTGGTTGGCTAATAGAAATGGCGCACAACAATGCTTCCACATCCTCATCCTTTCTTGAGAGTGCATCTGCCACCACATTTTGCTTCCCTTTTTTGTAGATGATTTCAAAGCCATAACCCAACATCTTTATGACCCACTTTTGTTGCTCTTCAGAGGAAAATCTTTGTTCTAAAAGGTATTTAAGGCTATCATGATCTGTTTTTAGCTCAAAGTGTCTTCCCATTAGGTAGGGTCACCATTTCTTAAGTGCATGGAGTATAGCCAACATTCCTTCTCATAAATAGCTTTATGTAAAACTTTCCCTTGATTGGACGACTTTCAAAAGCAACAGGTCCATCCTCTTTCTGTACCTTCTTACAAAATTTCAATCTAATTCTCAGAGAGAAAGTTATGACGATTTTCCCCAAGTCACTTGTTTGGAATGTAGTTCAGGAGTCTGAAAAAAGACCAACTTCCTCAAATCATATCCCCACAAATATAGCGCGAAAAGTTCTGAAATTCAGACCCAAGGTTCAACACGATTTCTTCTCAAATGGGTTTTTTTTTAGCTTTTGAAACATTGCAGTAAAAAAGTTATAGCGAAAATGCCACGATGACCTATTTGGAGTAGTGAAACCCTAGAATCCAAAGCTCTGATACAAAATGTTATGAAACCAGCTCAAGAAAAAGATAGAAAAGATAGATCAACGCCTTAGAATTCAGTCTCTTCGAGGGGGCAACCTCCTTTACATTACATAAATGACAATTCTTGGATGATACAAATGACAAAACCTCCTTTCTATATATAGGAGTCTAAGGAGTCACAATATAACCCAGCCGACCTAACAATAATAATATAAAGCCACAAAAATAACATAGAGGGATTCTATGGGGCATAGTAATAACAATATGGGGACAATAGGGGCACAACAATATTAATAAGGGATACAACTACAATAGTAATGGCGTAATCACTAGTACTATAGGGACCCAACACAATGTCACTCACACCTCAGGCTAGAGTAAGTGGCACTTCTGTGGTGAGAGGATTATCAGTAACAATTACCCCTGAAATCATTAGCAAAATCACTACACTTCCTTTAGGTTTATAATGGAGAAAAGAGGATAAAGATAGCAAAACTTATGACTTGACTGCCCTAAGAACACCCATAAATTCAATAGGAAAAAGGCATAGGTGGACTCCTATATATTTCAAAACAAGGAGGATCACTAGGATAAAATAGGGGAGACCACAAACACCTACTAAGACTCCTAACATCATTAAAGACTCACCAAAAGGACAAGAAAAAATAATCTCCCTAGAAATGAAAGGTGAAGAGGGCACATCAAAATAGGCTTCCCCAAAGTCATCAATCACCTAAGTTAGGAGGCTTCTCACCAGGTCAACCTCAGCAAAGAGAATCAAAGAACCTTTGACCCCCTTTCATAAAGGGAAAATCCTCCTAGAGGAAACATAAACAATCATACAAGATATTCTATCAACACTACATGAAACACAGAAAAGTAGCAGGAAGGGGAAGAAGGACAAAGGAAAGGAAAGTAAGAAAAAACACAAGTACAATGGGAGATATATTCTCCAAATATGGTAAAGGGAGAACCCCAAGAGTTGTAGGAACCTAGCCCACAACCCAATCCCAACTCCTATTATAGATTCATTGAGGGAGGAAGAGTAATACCACATACATTTTCCATCCCTCTCTTCTTTGAGCTTTAGAAGGAGAGAGAAAAGACACATCGCTGGATGTAAATTGCTAAATAAAAGAATGTAGAGGATGTGGCCCATATGGAAGAGAAGATACTAGAGATGGGCAAATAGTTGAGTGAGATAAGAGACAAGGAAAGAGTTATGAAATCTCAACTAGAGGCTAAAAATACATGGTTGAGGAGGAAATTATGGGAAAATGAGAGTTAATTGGTATTGGGCATGGAATCCCCCCACAACATGTTTTGAGGCTCAAAGCCTAAGTTTTGGTCAAATAATGTTTTAAGACTCCACGAATTACAGGCACGGAGCGCGAAATGTATGTTGAGTCATAGGGTTGTCTTCCCGAAGTTTTGTAATGTAATGTTGGCCTACCCATGGTCTGTGGACCATGGGATTGTATAAATAGAGTGAGCCTCTGAGTTATAAAAAGAAAGAGGAGATACATAGAGGAACGAATAGAGTCTAGAAGATAGCAAGCATAGAGTAAAGGTTTAAGTGCTTTGGGTCATAATGGTAGGAAGAGGCTCTGTAGCTAAGTGCGCAAAGGCCTAATAGAGTCCACAATAGAGTGCACGGACCCCTGCAGCTAAGTGCGCAGGGCGGAGTCAAGTCTATAACAAAGGAAGAAGAATAATAGAGAGAAGTTTGATTCCAAATCTTGTGTATATGTTCTTGTGTTATTTCCTGTTTAATTATACTTTTTTCTTTATTGTGCGCACTTATATGAATTTTGAACACTGTTAAATATAACAAGACACTTACTGATAAGTTGAGTGATCATCTAATATCGGGTTAATATTAAGGAATTGGGTAATATCATGGATCACACCTCGAGCAGGGATAAACGAAGGCAACATCAAAGGCTACGAGGTACTCATAGATGTGCGTAGTGACGTGCACATAGGGTAAATCTGCAGACCACTGAAAATCATCAGACATATCTAGGGTGCGGAAACCTAGTTCTAGAACCCTCCCATACTACTTCATGTGAGACTTCAGTTCGTGCTCCGTGGGCTATTGCCATAAGGGCCAGTAGTATCAGGATTTTTTTGGCTAAATCATCTCTGAACCTGGGTCAGGCCCCTATAAGCCAACAATTGGCCACTATGCAAAGTCTCTCTATGGAGGCAATCTAATGCAAGATATCAACAAAATCATGGTATGTAGATGTGATATTTCTACTCACACTGCATAGGAACATCTCTTTGCAATTTCTACTCACACTCCATGGTATGTAGATATTGCTAACTATCTTGTTACTGGAAAAGTTCCTCAACACCTACCATATAGAGAACAACAAAATATTATCCATCATAGTGCTCGCTATTCATGGATAGAAGGATATCGCTTTTATACAGGACCTGACCAACACGATACTGCATAAATGAAAATATTCCATAATTAAATCATAGTAATGACTTGTCATTATCACCATTGAACCTTGTGCTAACACTTACACTCCATGGCCCCCACCATACTACACACAATTACCCATATGCATTGGGACTTGAAATAAGTAAGATTGTATTAATTAACAGTCATTTCCAACGCTATGAAACAATTACCATAATTGCCACTCATTATTACCATAATCTGCTATGGAGTTTTCCATATTTCACTATTTCCTTCCCAGATTTCACTATCACCACACCCCATCGCCACCACAACCCTGTCACCGTAAATTTACCTACTAACTCTCTTCCTCAACAATCTTGAATTTACTCCAAATTGTTGCTACTGAGAAACTATAGAATGGGTGGGAAATCCATTAGGCACGAACCAGAAAACACAGTGTAGGTTCGATGCAATCCAGACGTATGGCGGGTCTTTTTAGATGTAAAATGGCATGTGTATTTTGAGAGGTTGCAAGGATTTGATGAAGCTATCATAGTCGAATTTTCATTAAAATTGGATGGAAATCATTCCAGAGTTCGTGGGACGGATATTTCCATCATTGAGGAAGTTATTTCAACTGTCACTGGGCTACCACAAGAAGGGCAGAAATGGTTTTCTCAAATGTCTCCTTTGCTAGAGTTCCTAAAATTATTTTTGCAGGTTGGAGAAACAACAATCTAGAAGGGTAGGGGGTATGATCAAAAGTCTCTTCTGCACCCATGGGCTAAGGTTTCATATTTTCTCATGAGGTATATTACTTGCAAAGGTCAGTTTGCTACCCTGTTTAGATAACATTTCAAGATTATTGCATGCCTTTGGTTCTAGCATGCGCATGTTCATTCTTTAGATGTGCCATATTTTCTATGGAATATTCTTCAGCTAATGGCACAGTCTACTTGTCGATCTTGACAAGCATTAGTGGTCCTTACAAATCATGGGCTGGTCAGAATATTAGTGGTGCATGCTCTATCTCAAACTTCTATGGCTTGGCCACAACTCACCGAGCTAGTAGAGGAAGAAATTGCATCTATGATGCCTCCAAGGGAGGTTGAGGAAGAATTAGTGGAAGAAGAAGAAGAGGTCATAGATGATGTTGTCCCATAAGAAATAGCGTCTCTTGTTGGCCTAATGGGAGTAGAGGCAATGGAGATAGAAGATAATGCAGTTGATGTTGTTCCACAAGAACCAACATCAACGACCAATTTGAGAGGAGAATCGCTACCCCTGGGTGAAATTCTAGGTGGTGTTGACACAAAAGAACCAGCATCACCTACGTAGGAAAATGATGAATGTTTGGATGAAATTACAGGTGATGCTAACACACAAGAACCAACATCACCTACCTAGGAAAATGAGGAACCCTTGGATGAATTTGCAAGTGGTGTTGATACATAAGAAACAACATCACCTACTCAAGTGAATAGGGAACCCTTGGAAGGAACAAGGGCCAAGGTCGACTCCGATCCACAAGAACCAGTGTCAAATACTGAGCAGGAGTAAAAATTGGAAGAAGCATAGGTAGAAAAAGAAAAAGGGAGCACAAACCAGCCAGTGAACACAGGGGAAGGAGAAGGAGGGCCTAAGGTAGTAGACACTGAGAGAATGGAAATTGAAGAAAACGTATTTTGTTTTCCACTTCTTGTGTCTTTGCCAAGAGGGGAAAGGAATTTTTGTTCCCTTAGAAACCCGGTGAAAGAAAAAATGTCTCCCCCGATATTAAAATTTGTCGGGGCATTTACAGGAACCATTTTTGACACTGTTACATAAGAACCAATGTTGACTGGTGAACGAATTGGAAAAATTGCGGGATTGGTGGTCATCACTTCCACACAAGAACAAATGTCGATCAAAGGAAAAAATGAAGAAATTATGGCCAATAGTGTCTCCACGGGGCTATTACAGGAGAATTTTGTTGTTGAAACTAACCCGAAAGGGCTAGAAACAATTTTTGAGTAGATGAAAGTGAATGATTGGGAAAAAGAGCAGTCGCAAGAAAAGGGTGTCAAAGACACTCCCCGACAAAGGCCTACAGTGACACTAGAGCCACCAAGGGAATATGTGGAGGTCCCGAGACCTAAAGGATAAGATGGTTGGGAAGTGGAGCAATCACAAGAAGAGGGTGTCAAAGACACTACCCCAAAAAGGCCTGTAGTGACTCCAAAGCCACCAAGGGAAGATGTGGAGGTTCCAAGACCTGAAGGAGGAGATGTTGGGGTTGTTCCCCAAGTTGAGGAATAAATGAAGGAAATCATGGTAAAGAAAGAGCTGGCTGACAAATTTGTTGACATCAATCTTCCAAACCCCACACAAGCTACGAGACCAGTGGAGGAGGTTGCTATAAAATAAGAACTTATTGAGAAATGTATGAAAAGAAGGCCTCCTTTTAAGGAAATTTACCACTCATAGTTCAGAGAAAACATGCAACTAAAAATGGAAATTATCAAGCTAAGGAGGTAGGTATTGCACTTAAGGAGAAAAGTGAGGAGGCACAAGAAGAATGTTGTGAAACCTAGGGAAGAAACCATTTCAACAACAGTATAGACCAAAGAAAGGCCCACAACATCAGCGGCTGCACAAGCCAAGTCATTTTTTCATTTGATCGAGTCACAAGAATTTTTGTCGACTGCAGAGATTTAGAAATGGCAGCTCACTACATCTCGCCTTCAATAGGGGACTATTCCTTTAGAATCCCATCAGGAAGGAGTGAGGGGAATTCGTGAGAAAATCGTGAAACTAGTTACTGATTACATGGATGAGATAGAGAAAGAGAAATGAAAGTAGGAGAAGCCATAGAAGACAATTAAGGAACTATAAGAGCAGGTACAACTATTGAAGGCTGATAAGGAATAAATGTTCACTTTGGCACAATAGGTAATGGCTTACCCACCCTCTAATCATAGCTATGCTCTGTTCCTCCATGAAAAATATTTACTCTTTTATTTAGAAAACATTCATTAGGAAATCAACCATGTAATAGAAGATCCGATAGAGTTTTTGCATATCTTGAAGAGTCACAATACCTTGAACGAACACCTGACGTGCGAACTCTATATTCATGATTACTTTTTGGGAGATGATTAATCATTCAACCCAGTCCCTTAAGTGGGGGATATTTAGTTAAGATCCTTTACATCTGATCTGATAATCACCCTACGAGTGACCTCAGTTAAAGATTTATTAAGTGAAGGCATTACAGACTCATGTGCTGGTGTGTGTGTCTATGTTATTTAAGCAACAGATTGATCACATTGCAAATACACAGACACTTGAAATGGAAAACATCAGAGAAATGCAGTAAGAAAATACAAGAACACAAGAAATTAATAAGGAGTTCACCCTATCTTCTAGGGCTAAATCTCCGGTCCAGCTCTTAGTGATGGCCTCTTTTAATTGTTTCTTAAAGCAAAGAATTACAATGAAGGAGCTCAATATGAGTCTCCTGAAACATATTGGATTGGCGGGGTGGTTCTTGGATTCCCCAAGCCACTAAAGTACACAGACTCTTTTCCTTGCCAGCTCTTTGACCTCTCTGGTCTGATAGATCCTCTCAAGGATGGCTTGAATCTCTCAAGCTCTCTAGTGTTCGATGTTGCCTTTGGTCAACTCGACCCTCTGTCTTCTTTCTGCTTTTTGCTTCACTTGTTCTTCTCTTCTCTGTCTTCTGTCTTCCTCTCCGAGTGTCTGCTTTCTATTCTCTGTTCATGGCTTTAAAGCCATTCGAGCTCATGGCTATTCGATTCCTCTACCACTCTGTCAGATCGCTTGCTACAACTGCACTTGTAGTTCCCTGTCTTGGTGTCATCTTTAGACTCACAGGGAGTGGCCACTTGTCCTCCTGCAAACTGTGCCAGCTTGCCTCATTAGTTTGTTTCTTCAGTTACGTTACAGAATGAGTCATTTGCGACCTTGGCAGTCAATTCAAACTTCAAAGTCTTTCATATCACGGCTTAATCCCCCATCAATTCTATCTTTTCCATCAGACACAATCTCAGCCATTAGATCTGGAGGCCCCATATCCAACGCCATCCGCTCGTTTCGCGTGGTTGACTTTCTCAACCATTAGCACACAATGAGTGGCCATTTTCTCTCTCCTTTGCCTACCATGCATTGGGCGCTAAGTAGAATCATTTCGTTTTTGCTGAATCTACTTACCACCCAGGGATGCCTTTGATCAATGCCACTGGTTTTGGAGTGGGTCCCGCCTTTAGCTCTTAGCCTTTTATCCCATGGTTTTCCTGTCTCCCACGTGACCAACTGCTCAGGGCCTCTCCTTTTTGAGGTTTTTCTTAGCGCTAATCACGCATAAAAAACTCCCTCTATTTCTCGATTTGGGCCTCCCAGGGGCTAATTTAGTCTCCCGTGCAGTGTGCATGGCCTTGGTCAGTGCGCTTTGACCAAGGTCCTCATCTTTCCACACTGGCTACCAACTGCCACTAGTTTAGAGGTGTTTTTGATTACTATTATAAATTCTTTGAAGTTTGTCTCGACCTGGTACAACCATGGTTCTTTCGATTATTTTTTATGGATCCAATTCAGATCACAACCTTCCCATTGAAAAGCTTTTGGACCACCAAAAGTTGGTTTTCTTTTAAGCATCGACTAAGTGAGGGTACTATTGTCTCATTTGTCCAGTCTCAATCCATTTTGCACTGCTCAGCTTCGAACCTTTGTGTCCAATTCTGAGGTACTCAACATCTCCTCTATGCATTGTCCTCACCTTCTTATCCAAGACCGTGTCTTCCTGCAATTCATACAGATATTAAGGTAGCAGGTCATCAATAGAAGGCAATTGACTTTTCTCTTCAGGATCCTCAATCATTGAAGGTTCAAACAATCTCAAGCAATCTGCATTTATGACTGAGTAGATGTGCATGTAAGCTGGTAGATCAAGGTGAAAAGCATTTTCACCAATATTCTCAAGTAATTTAAAAGGTCCATACCTAATAGGCTTTAGCTTTTTACCTTCACCTTGCATCCTGTCCTTGCTGATATACAGCCAGACCTAGTCTCCAACTTGAAAATTATGCTCCATCTAATGCTTGTCATGCCTTGCCTTGTATTTGGCTTGGCTCTTTTCCAACTATTCCTATACTGCCTGCTGGATCTCCTGGATCTGTTCAATGAACCTAGTTGCCTTGTCCACATCATTGTGTCCATCAATTGTGGTATCTTTACCAAAGAAAAAATCCAAAGAAGACCTTGGTATGAAACCAAAACAGGTCTCAAAAGGAGATATCTGTGTAGAAGAGTGTTTTTCTCTGTTGTAAGCATGCTGCACATAACACAAATCTTCATCCCAAATCTTAGGATGTTTTATGCAATATCCTCTGAGTAATTAGATCACTATCCTGTTAACTACTTCTATCTGGCCATCGGTTTTTGGATGAAAATTTGTACTTTTCTTTAGTTTGGTGTTCATCAGTTCCCATAGACTTGACCAAAATCTCCCCACAAATCAGGTGTCTTGATCAGATACAATGGAAGTGGGCAATCCAAAATGAACCCATACATGTTCAATGAATAGTTTTGTAGTTTGTTAAGTTGTAATATGTTTATTACAAGGTATCAAAATACAAATTTTTTTGAACCTATCCACAACAACATATAGATAATCATGACCTTTTCTAGACTGAGGCAGTCCCCCAATAAAATCCATGGAAACACTTTCCCAGGGGTGGGAAGGAACTGGTAATCGAGTGTACAAGCCTAGTTTTCTATTGCTGGGATTTTAGCACACATAGTACACCTTCTTACAAATCGAGAAACTGTCTCATTCATTTTCGGCCAATAACAAAATCTTTGCAGTTGTGCAATTGTTTTACTTACCCCAAAGTGACCTGGTATCAGCAAAGTGTGTGCCTCTCTAATTATCTTTACTCTCTTAGTTTGTGGAATGCAATGTTTCCCACAGTGATATAAGAGTCGGTCCTTTACATGATAATCCAATTCTTCTACTCTTTTGCCTCGACTCAAAGTTGCATATACATCTTTAAAGTCTATATCTTAAGCATATTGTTCAATGTAGATTTCATGTAGTACATAATTATGCTTAAGTATAGTAGATGCATTTATAATGGGTCTAGATAACATGTCTGCAACTTTGTTATGTATGCCCTTTTTATATCTAATGACTAAATGAAACTGTTGTAGAAAACCCATCCACCTATAATGTCTTGATTGCTTCAACTTAGTTTGGGAGTGTAGATATTGAAGTGGTTGATGATCAGTATGTATTACTGTCTCTTTTCCCATTAAGTAATGTTTCCACTTTTTCACACTCTAAACTAATGCATACAATTATTTATCATATGTAGGATAGTTAACTACTGCAGAATTAAAAGTCTCAGAATGATAACATATGGGTTTGCCATGCTGTGTAAACACTGCTCCCATGGCATGGTCATTGGCATCTGTTTGGATCTCAAATGGTCTTTGTAGATCAGGCAGTGCTAGTACAGGTGTTGTACTAATCTTTTCTTTCAAGGTGTCGAAGGCTTTTTGATGTTTGCCTCCCCACTGAAATACCTTGTTCAATCCTGTCAAAGCATGTAAGGGAGCTACAATTGAGGAAAAGTTAGAGATGGACTTCCCCCAATATGTGTTGCTCCTAAGAAGCTTCTCACTTCTATAGCAGACTTGGGTTTAGGCCATTTTACAATGACTGTCACTATAGAGGGATCTATTTTCAATTCTCCACCCCCTACTATATGACCCAAATAATTTAGAGATGTTTTTCCAAATTCACACTTTGAGAGTTTAACATAAAGTTTTTCTCTTTTCAAAACATCTAATGTCTACTTAACATGCTTTAAGTGTTCCTCCCACATTTTACTAAAAATCAGAATGTCATCCAGATACACAATAACAAAATCATCAAGAAAAGATCTAAGTACATCATCCATTAATCTCATGAAAGTAGCAGGAGCATTGGTCAAGCCAAAAGGCATACCCAGCCACTCATATAATCTCTTCTTTGTTTTGAAAGCAGTCTTCCATGCATCTTGTTCTACAACTCTGACCTAATGGTATCCACCGTGCAAGTCCAACTTGGTGAAATAAACAACTTCCTTCAATTGATCTAAAAGATCATCTACGCGAGGAAGGGGATAACAATTTTTTATTGTTATCTTATTCAGTGCTCGGTAGTGAAAGCACATTCTCCACGAGCCATATTTCTTTCTCACCAAAATAATTGGTGACCCACATGGTGATGTGCTAGGCCTGGTGAACCCCTTCTCGAGCAATTCTTGCACCTGCTTCTTGATTTCAGCATTCTCTAAAGCAGACAACCTGTACATTCTAATGTTAGGGAATGGAGCATCTTACTGCAAAATAATATCATGTAATATTTCCTTTTTGGGTGGTAGACCTCTAGGTTCTTGAAACAGGACATCATACTCTGAAACAATCTTTTCTACATCAGCTTGCTACTTAGCATTATAGCCCTCAAACACATTGGTTTGATCAAGTTTCTTTTCCTTTATAACCATTAGTAAGAATTTTTTGCATGAATTTGTCATTCTTTTCATCTTCCCTGAGTTTATGAGAGTATAATTATTCTTGAGCTTATGAGCTCTTACAAAGTATTCGATTCCATATTTATCAAGTAGATACTTGTTCTCATCTCTATAGAAAATAGCTTTTCTATCGTACAAGGACTCCCTAAAACAATTCCACATATATCCAAAGGAATTATGTCTAACTTAACCTCATCTACAAATGTTGACCCAAAATAAAACTTGAGTTTGCACTGTCTAGTCACTTGTAGTTGTGCTTTATCATT